>APFE030287753.1:48424-73831 GCA_000404065.3 Pinus taeda | reverse complement strand
AAACTACATCATTTAGGATGCGACACACTAAAAACCCTCTTATTTAGAGAAATTAGGGATGAATTGATTGATCTCCTTAATCTCATGAGTAGAGATGATATATATCAATTTTCATTTGAGGAAATTTGTGAAACATGCAAACAATTATCAAGAGGAAAAGCAAGAGTAGGTAAATTAGCATCAAGATCAGTAAGTCAAGCTAAACTTGGAATTTTGTTTGATGATTTTAAAATAGAAATTCTTACCAATCTAACAAAAAGAGTATAAATGTTAAGAATGTAAGATGAAGGAAAAGAAAATTCTGATATTTGTGTTGCAGAATCACATGATAAACATTTTCCATTATTACCAAGGTTGAAGGAAGTTTACCAAGAGGACAATGGAGCAAGTCAATTACCAATGCAACTATTTTATGTAGTTCCAAGAGGACCATGGACGCCTATTTAGCCTGATATGATGCAAGAGCCTAATTCACAATTTCAAGCTTATGCACATCCACCTCAAAGTAATTGGAACACACCCTTTCCTCAGCAACATTGGCCATCTCAACCCCAAAACCAATCTTGGCAACAAGGTTAGCAAGGAACTTGTGGGAGACATCCACAATATCCTTAGTGTTTTTGTCAATATCCTCCATACCCAACTCCATGTTATCCCTACCATTCATCTCCACGACAATCACAACCCCAACCACATCCATCTCAAATATCCACTCCCACTCAACTACCTTTACTTCCATTTCCAAACCAACACAATGAAGTAGCTCAACCCACTTATAATGTTGAGATACAACACTTCCAAACATATCCTCTTGAGCTCAATGGTATTCACCATAGCTCAGAAAGAGTATTGCAAAAAAGAGATTCTCTTGATACCATTGAAGGACTACATCCAGAAGAAGAAGATTCGAAAGAGAATATCAAAGAATCATGGGTTGCACTTGATGAAAAGAAGACATCAAAATCAGAGATTGAGAAATCTCCCTCATGGTTACCATCAAATCCTCCATGTATTCAAGAGATCAATCAACAAAAAGAGGAAGACTTGAAGGTCATGATAGAAGAGGACATCCAAGATGGTCCAAATCAGCAAGTGGACCAGAGGCATGACAACTATAATAAAATATGGTTCTAGACAGTCATTAAGTGGCAACAATACTCTCTTCTTCAATTTTTCTTGATATCATCAAGGTCAAGTCATTTGGTCTCTGAAATACAAGTACATGTCAAAGCATACATTTCAAGCCTACACAAGATTTTGTCTGTCATCTTGATGTGCACAGGGCTCCATTGGAAGTATTCTTATACTTGAAAGTGATTTTTTTTTCAAGTAGAGTAGGGTAGAAACAAATTGAAAAATATGAGAAAAAAATAAAAATATCAGGTGAAAACTTCCTTGGAGGCACCTCAGATTGGCTCATTGATTGAAAACCTCCATGAGGTGGTCAATGGGTTGGGAAAAAAGAAAAGCTCCTAGGTGAAAACCTCCTTTGAGGTGCCTAGGTAGACCTACTAGTTGAAAACCTCATTGAGGTGGCTAGTAGGCCTAGAAGAAAAAAGAGAAAAAAAATAAAAGAAATCCTTACTCCATGCATCTATTTGATGAATGCATGTACTCTCCAACATCTGCAAGCAACAAGAACAAGTTGGTACCAAAAGGAAAATTGGTTAAGCCTAGTCAAAAGAAGTCAAATTTTGACTTTCTCCTCCTTTGGTCAAATGCTCCAACAAGGCCAAGGCCATGCCAATCCATCACCCTTGTCTATTTTCACCATCCACCCATAATTCTCAAGCTTCTACTATTCAGTTTGCTTGTTGTCCTAAAAAACTATAGGATGCTCTGTTTTACCATAGAATACAAAAATACATAGAGCATAAATTTGTTTTTGCCATAACTTGAAAACCATGCATCCATTTGCCACGATGTTTTAGGGGGAGATGCATATGGATGATGGTGACTCATTCAAGCAATTTCAACAAATTCCCATGCACATTTTTCTAGATATCAACCTCCATCACATACAACCATTTTTTCATTTTCTTAATATCCATACATCTCTTTAAAAATATGTTTCATGGGAAGATGTAGATGGATGATGGTAACATGCCTAAGCAATTTCAGAAAATTCCAGTGCACGATTTCCAAGAAATCAACCTCCATCACTTTCAGCCATTTTTAATTTTTCTTGATATCTATGCATCCATTAATCAATTTTTGTTTATGGGAAGGTGCATAATGATGATGGAAACATGCTCGGAAAGTCCCAGGTCAAACAATTCTACCTTTTTGGAGATATGGACAAAACAAGTCGTTGTCCTGAAAGCCTACAAGATTCCCTGAGATCCTACAGGATACAGAACAACACCTACAGGATTGGCAGTGAGTAGTTTTAAAAGGGAAAAATAGAGGTTGGGTTCATCAAGAAGTGTTAAGGAGGTAGGCTCTACATTTCCCTACATTTTTCCAAGTGAAAGGAACATAAAAAGACCCTTCTAGTTTGTTGAAAGTGATTACAACATAAGGGAATTGTATACACATGATTTTTAAATTTGGTATCAAACATATACAAACCTCCATCAATTAGAGAAAAATGATAGGGGGAACCGATCAACATAGTGAGGATTCATCAGCACCCTCCTGTACTAGAGATATTCACAAGGCACAATTGGATGGGTTTCTTTGAAAAATTGAGGGGATATGATGATGAAGTAGCTAGAAATTTGTAGTCAGCTTCAGCATGGAGATTTAGAGGTCAAAGAAGCTCCTTCAGAGCTTAGTAGTAGCATCAAGATCATCAGCATCACCATCCAACACCTACACATCAATATCAACTCAGCAACAACATGCATGTCTCTCCAACAACTATCAGGTAGGTACAGGTATGCAATATTCTTGACCTCTTTTATTCAGCGTATTATAGTTAGAAATGTTTTGTCAATGCATGAGAGATGAGGTTTTATAAGCTAAGGATGGGCTAACAGTCTCAAATGCCTTCAACTAGTTGATTGCAGCTCACTCTTTCACTCATGCAATGTTGAAAAGTCAAATTATGAACGGTGATGATTTCAAGGAATGAAGACAATAGTTAAAAGAAGAAATTGTTGCAAATGCCAAAGTCACCATAGCACTCCAAGTTCTCCATCCACTTCATATTAACTATCTATTCATCATTCAAACATCCCATTTCATTCTTGAAAAAAACAAATAGAGCATCCTCTCCATTTTCACAAACCTACACTACTCCCTTTGAGCCCTAGCATCATCATCCAATCCCTCTTCATCATTTCTCATCACTCCCATATAGTTAGAAGACCCTGAAAGAGGAGGAATGACTATTACAAGAAGGAAGAATGTTGCTACAAGGAGGAAGAAATGAACAAATTATGCTAAACCCCAAGATGACAAAGCTTTTTTATAGAGATGCAAGGCCATTAGGCAGTCATCTAGGCCAAAAGAGAGAAGAAGAAGGCAAGCTAATGGTCTCAAGAAACAATTATTTTTCTTTGCACAGATATGTTTTTGGGCTTGTCCTTGTAGAACTTGCAGCCAATATTCTTAATACACAAGAGAGAGGCCACTAGTGCCATGGATGAGGCACAATGAGGTCACTAAGTTGAAAAAGTGATGAGCCTCATTATTGCAACAAGAATGCTACAACTCCGAAGGCTACCGACATTAATTATCAACCCGGGGTTCGTACAAACTTAAGAGGTATCAAAACTATATGTGCAGCATAGAATGTGTCCTTCCTTTGTTGTCATGATGTAATGGAGTGCATGTACTGAAGCTAAATCCTAAACTAATTAAAGAAAATGAAATGGTTGAAATGGAATCTTAACTGATTGGAAGAAAGAAAATACAAGGAAAGAGACACCATTTTATAACTAACTTCTAAGAGGCTTTGCTTCAAAAGAATGCTAAGTTAACATGTATGCAATCCTATTGTCCTAAGCATGAAGATTCAAACCATCAAACCTTCTACTGTTGTGCATGTAAATGAATAAAATAAATTTGTTTTTCTTTTTTTCCTTTTTCATGTGAGACTACGAAATCTAATCTCTTTTGATGATGTGGTAGGTGGCTTGGAGATGATGGTGAATGGTCAGAAGGCTTGGGAGACAAGTAGGGACCATTTTCTAGCTTCCTAGAGACTTTTTCCTCAATTTGGCCTCAAAATAGGGTTTCCTATAGGATGCTACAGGATTTCCTACAGCATGTCCTGAAAACATACAAGATCCCCTAAAAAACTACAGCATATAGCTGAGAGAACAATTATGGATGTTGAAGGTGATGGAAAGCTTAGGGAAGGTAGTTGGTGGATGGAATGAGGCAAGGGAGTGCCTAGGACCACTTCAGAACTCAGAACCAAAGTTAGGAGATGGATGAATTTAATCAAGAAGCTTGGAGAAGTTTCCTTATGAAATGATGAAATTGGCGAGGTTTTAGTGAAAGAAAGTGAGGACTATGGGTGGATGAAGTTGGGATGAGGTTGCTGACTATGAAATCTCTCTGTACTCCTGAAACACCTGAACTGCATCAAACATTGAAATTTACCCAAAAATCATGAAAAAAAGAAGAATTTCAATTATCTAAAGGAAACAAAATTTCATGAGCTATCTATCTACATGCATGAGGAAAACTTTGTAGAATGATATAAAACATTGATGAGATCTAATGTAAGACTGAAGATAAATGAAATGGAAATCAAATCCTACCCTTGAAAACTAGAAAAATGCTGACCTAATTGTGAATCAAGAGGGTTAAAATGGTCTTGATGGCATGGAGTTCAAGTAGAGGCCTAATCCCAACTTCAATGATGATTTTTCTCAATTCGGGCTCAAAATGGGCTTTCCTACAGGATGCTAGAGTGATTTACTACAAGATGTACAAATTTACTATAATTCATCGAATTACCAAGAAAATCAAATCCAAATTGGATGGGAATTTTTTTATTTATTAACTAGGATGCCTTAGGTCCCCATTCCAAGTGGAATCACTCAAAAAGACCTCTGTTAACCCATGCTAAAAAATAGAAAAACATTACTAGTCGAAAATCTAGAAATTCAAGAACTAGTGAGATAGTAAATATAAAAAATGCCTAACCAAATCAAGTGCAAATGAAATGGGTTAATTTTTTTTATGAAATAGAATTTTATTTTGATATAATTCAAGTGGAACCAACTCGATTGAAGCTTGTTAGCATGCTCTAAAAAATAGCATAAATTTATTGTTCTTTGCTAAAAAGGAGGTCCAACAATCTAGATTTGGGAATAAGAAAACAAATCCGAGAAGCTCAATGATTAATATGAAATTCCAAAGCTTTTCCAAGGATTAAATAATGCTCGTGATCCTAAAAAATAACTTACATCAACAATTTAATTCAGTCCTACAACAAGAAATCATTATTACTAAATGAAGAAATAGAAAGAAATAAAAACAAGAGATGCATGTGAATAAGCAGTGAAAATAAGGATAGAAAATGATAAAAAAGGGGTTTGAGACTCCTGGGATGGCCAAGCCCAAGGAAACTTAGAGATATATGGAGGAGAACAAGATTTAGAAGTTGAACATGACACCAATCTTCATTATTTTCATCAATACAATACATCCCTGCAAGAAAATACAATGGAGCTGCAGAAATACGAGTTCTCTCCATAAGAGCACTCATGAAAATCTATCTCTAGAGGAAAATTCGACTTGGTACTTACAAAAAATGATTAGTAATCATTCCCCATGTATGGAGGAAGCTTTCCCCACCAAAATCCCTTGATTAGTGGATCTAGTCTCTTGATTAGTGGAACACATTCCTAGATTTTCTCAATCATTGGAGTTCCACAATCTCTGCCATAATTCCATAATATCTTGTTGATTTATTATTTATTGTTGATCCTCTTGTAGTAAGGAACATGTACCTAAATTATCTCCTCCTCCAAATCTTCATAACATGCCCAATATTCTCATAATATTCCACAAAAATAAATAATATTAGGCACAAATATCCAATTATTCATAAACCTTACTAATGAATATATTAAAGTTAAAAATAAATTATCTAATGTATAAAGAGAGGTTTAATGTGTTGAAGGATGGACATAGGCCTTAATTTATGTTTTATTTTAGTGGCATGGGCCTTAATTTATGTATAATTTAGAGGCCCATCACAATCCATATTACCATTTTTCCATCAGAATCATATTATCCTATTGCTCAAGCATTGGAGGAATTGTATGTAGCAAGCACTGTTGCAAAACAAAAGTTTTCTTTTTTATTTATGTTTTCTCGTCTATCATGTTCGAAGCTGTCTACATTTTGGTCTCCCACTTGCAATGTGTTAGGAAACCATGAAACATCCACATAGTGCCTTTCATGTGATTTATGTTTTTACTTTGCTGTGGATGCATTCAAGCTTCGAATGTATCGATTTGCATTATTTCATATTTCTCGTTGGTTGGTTCACTTCTATATCTTTCTTGTCAATCATGCTCTTGCCTACATTTGCAAACCAATGCACTGATGGCTACATTATAAGTATCACTTTACGTGAGTTTGCCTATGTTCTGCTTAGGTTAGGAGTAGGAGTAGTATTTCTTTTATTTTTTGTTTCTTGATTTTTTTACTTTGTCTTGCTTCTTTCCTTTGTTTGTTTTGTTTTTCACCTGTAAGTTAGTTTCTACATGAAACTATGTTTGGGTTCTTAAGAAAGCAGGGTGAAGTTCAACAGGAACTTGTGCAACTATCAAAACTTGGTTTTCTATCTATTCCCTCTCTTATGTGAACCTTGCATTTCTTCTAGTTGATGATACCCTAATAGAAAATATGTTCCTTTCAGAGAGAGTCATGGTGAAATCATTATGCTTGCACTCTTAAATAGTATCGTATACTCTAATCAGTTTTATATTTTTGGTTAACCCTTGTCAACTTAGTCAAGTAGAGTAAGGAGAGGGGGAAAACCTTAACAAGTATGTCACAAGTATATATATAAATATCCTTCTCTGAAGGGACAACCTCTTTTGCTCTCAATAAGTTGGGATCCCTCTTCCGCCTCATGAAATAAATAAGTTCCCATGGATAGTCCTTTGAAGAATGAAAAAAAAATGAAATAAAGGGCGAAAGAAGGGAAAGTCTTCCTACACAAAAAGATGAAGCGAGTAACTTTTCCAGGGTACTATTGAGGTTCGCTGGCAATGGAGCAATGCTTGTGTTCCTGAAGTGAATCCACAGGGGTAGTGTCTAGGCCTACTGGCATCGGAGCAACACCAAAGATGAAACTAAAACTTCGACAATCTATTTTGCTTTTGTATCTATATACCCCTCATCCCCAATAAAAACAACTCAGTTTGACTTGGCTTGGTATGTGTGCTGCCGATAAAGAGAATGGTAGGGACTAAATCTTTAACTCAAGCTAAGTGAGGAAGCTATGATAATCAAAGAACTTAACAATACTTCCAGAAACATTAGAGTCACTTTTCACAAGACAAGGTCCATACAAGGAGCTGGATTTCTTCTAGTGTGTTTCAATGTTGTAGCGACTACAACCACCCTCCAAAACGTTTCCTATGCTTCAATTTTGGAGCCTTCCTTCTAAACCACAAAAACTCATCTTGCACTAATCCAGGTACTTGTGCTTCGACTAAGCCTTATTATTTTCATCTTGGCTTGTGTTTTCCTACTTAGTTCATTTTGTAACACACAAGATGATCTCTTGACTTGGTCTCTTGATAACTCTGGTCTTGCCTTCAAGAACTGTGCAATTCTTGAGGGCAACTGGCCTTGCTCTTGGGAATTGCACAATTCTTATTGCAAGTGAGCCTTGAGCTCAGAAAATGTGTAATAATGAATGGAAGCCAACCTTGAGCTAGTAAACTACACAAACAAAAGAGGTAGCCCAGAACCACTCAACCTAGAAATTGTGCACACCTCACTGTGCTCAGAAATTGTGTAGTGCATGAGCCAAAGAGTTACTCAATCCTTCTCAGAACTGCAAAATATTTTCAGGAAATGCATGGTAGTTTTCTTGAAAAAAAATAAAATATCTATATATATATATATATCCCTAAAAATAGGGACCTATTTTTAGCAACCTGAAGGAGGCACTTGAGTTATTTTTAGAAACCTCTACCAAGTGTTGTTTTTCCTTGATTTTATGCATGCACATCATAAACCCTTACTTGACCAAATATATTTAAACAAAATTTCTAGAGATCATTTGTACACTCAATCTTGGAGCTCTAAAATTCCTTAGGAGATCAAGGATCCTTTGGTGTGATTGTCGTCGCTTTTCCGGACGAGTTTTTCTATTCTCATCTTTTGCCTCTATTTTTGTCACTTTTTGTTGTTTAGCTTGTGAGAGTGTTGTTTCACTTGTTTCTTTGAACGACTGTTGGAGTTTTAAATTGTAGAAGTGTTGTTTCAAGTTTTAGATTTCCTTTCCCAAGTGTCACATGAGTTTCTTGTTTTTGTGCCATCGATCACCGTTGCAGTGACTCTTTTCACATGCTTCATTTTCCTTAAGTTTAATCGATTCTTACACTCTTTTCACATGCATACATAAACTCTTATTCATATATGCACTCAAAATCAGACTATCTTTCAGATATAATTGTTTTTTGCACTCACCATGGGCAGATCTGGGTCCCCTTGTCCGAATCTCACACTCCACTGCTTGCACTGTGAAATCTAGGAGCTCAAGACCTCTTCCTTGGCTTCTAGGATTGCATATATATTTCCATGGGATGGCTCCAACTGTGCACTATGTAGTTCTAGGAGCCATCCTCCCAGCTTGGCCACTGAGACTGTGTAATGTGCAGTTTCTCCCTGGCTTGGCCTAGACTGACCATGCATTGCACAGTTCTAGTCATCAAGCTTCTCGACTAACTACTATGAATGCATAGTGTGTAGTTCCCACAACCATCAAGTGACCTCTGTAATGCAAAACTTTTCAATCCTTCCCATCATGAGCTCGACTTACTACTTGATCTTGTCTTGAATTTGCTTTGGTTTTTAAGCTGACATTTTCTTGTTATTAGTGTCCTCTCTAGTAGTTACAGTTAACATGGATTCCAAGAGAGATGTATCAAAGGAAACCACTGAGAGAAATACTAGGGAAGCATTTGAGTAGATATCAGTGGATTTTCCAATATATGAAGATACTCAGTTGTTCATTGAGAAGGGTACAACACTACAATGGAAGTAGATCAAAAGAAATTTTTGCAGAGGCCTTCAAGGAAGACTTAGAGGATAGACATGTTTATCTTAGCATCTAATGGTCACGATTATACACTATTGCATGTAGGTACCCAACCTTCCCATATGCGTACATCATCATCTCGATTGTCTCACACATGGATGAACAAACTATGACATTGAGCAGTGCCAGAGGGAGAGAGATTTCCACTTTTAGGGCAAAAACATTTCATTAGATGTATCACTTGTTCAAGCTAGTGAAGTGCATGGAATGACTCTTTCATGCCACCCATAGTTATGTGAACACGAGATATATTTTCAAGCACTGAGTGAGAGTCATCAAAGTTTAGACATACACCCACCCATGTTTACAAGATGAAGTCCCTCAGGAAGGCTTACCATTTCTTGATCATCTTTTCCTACAGAATATATGGTAAAGAGAAAATAAAAACCTTTCCTGAAGGGTGGGTAGTCTTACTGGACAATTTGGTGAATGATGGGAGGCCTTTTAGTTGATCATATTTGTTGGCTCATTAGTTGAAGAGCCATGTGACTAAGGTTCATAATCCACCCAAGAATGAGCAAGCAATTTTTGACATGTCCACACACTTACTCGATGCAATATGTGCCTAGCAAGAGTTCCCTCGCATGGCCTAGACATGGACAACAAAGGAGACTATCATCAACATCTATATCAATTTTCTTTCTAACTTCAAATATCAAGGTGTGATGGCAAGGCTAACTGGCCATTATATAATCCCATTGTACAAGATTATGTTTGAGAAAAATCCGCCTTTCATGTCCCAAGAAGCAATGGAGGTGATAGAAAACATTGCAAATTGGTATGCCTCACTAGGTGGCACCTTCATCAAAGTGTTTGGTAGAGAGAAGCCTTTGCATGTTCTACCAAGGTATGCCACTGAAAGATAATCATCAAAAAAATTTCATACCACCTCACTACATGGTTTTCAGGAAGAATTCATAGGAGGAAAGCAACATGGCCACTCTTCCTTTGCAGATAAGGTTATATGAGATTAAGAATTGAAATATGTCGATGCCGAAGCTAAGGACATAGTGAAATTCTAGTTCAGCACTAGGGACTTTAATCTGTATGATCTCCATGGTATTTGCAAGGACCAGAGTGCGAGAATTTATTTTCTGAGGATCCATGGAACATGTCATTGGCTAGAGGAGGAACCTTGGAGGTACTACTACAATGCCTCCAAAATCCCTATGCTAGTAAGTATAGTAAGAAATTAGAAGGTTGCTCTACAGACATCAGCAAATCTGGAAGCAACAAAAAAAACAATAGAAGGCATAAATCCAGTGAAGTACAAGGGAAATAGGAAGGTTGCTAAGAACCCATAGGGAGAGAAAAGATGAAAGATGAAGGAAAATCCTATCTTGGAGAAAGAATATTTGGCAGTGGAAGCAAAGAGGGAATAACGATGAAGAGAGCAGAGTGGAGGAAGAGAGAAAAGCAGAGGTTGCAGGAAGTAGAAATGAAGCTACAGGAGATAAAGAAGAAGTTGAAGGAAGAAAAAGAGTTGAGGAGGAGCGAAGGAGAAGAGAAGCAAAAGAAGGAAGAAGAATAAAGGCAAGGCACGATGACATAGGAAACAACACCAATATAGGGTGATGATCCAAAACAACCAGTAGTTGAGGAAGAGGGTGAATAGATGTAGGATTGAGATTTTTCTTAGTATATTGAGAAATTTGTTGAAAATAATACTGAGAATGGGGGGTGAATTAGTATTATCATGTCAATTATTTTTCATTTCACAATCATATTTGTATACGCTACTTCAGTTAGTAAAAATCGCGTATGTATGCAATTGCAGTTAAGGAAACTAGCATATAACCAACAGACTTGTAATTTAAATTATTCTTCAGATGTTGATCATTAATCTGTGCATCAAAACATATAAACAGTAACTAGGAACAGTAAAATAGAACAGGCAGTCACACATAAGAACACAAGATATAAGGTGGAAATCCAATGTGGGCGAAAACCACCTGCTCCAATTCGTCTCTATCTTCTTTTAATTAGAAACTTCTTTTTACAATGTATCTGTACTGGTGCAGTCTTATACCAGTACACAGGCTACTACCTGCAGAAGGCTACAACCTTCTCTCATTCTCTAGCTTCTCCTAGAAGGGAGCTACAACCCCCTTAGCTCTTGTACTAGCTGAGCTACTAGTATGTAGGTGCTGACCTACAGAAGGCTACAACCTTCTCTTCTTCCAAGGACCACGTTTCATAAATTTTTAGACTGGATCCATGAATAACATCAATCAAACATCAAGTATATCTATATCAACCAATCTCCTTTGCTTCTATCAAAACTGAATCAAAAAAATTACTTCTCTGAACGTTGTAACCAGAATACATTAACAGTGACCAGAAACCAACCCAGAACACTACAGCAATAAATAGAAGTAGCTAAAACATATTTCATGAGATGTACGCTACTTCAATATGAGGAACCTGCATGTATACGCATCTATATTAAGGCAAACTGGCGTATACTCTTCTTTGAATTACAATACCAGTGTGTATACGCACCTCTGTTGTGTCGAACCTGCGTACAGATCCATAAAAGACAATTTCCCCTTTTCAAATATTCAGACATCAGTTATACCTAGATTATCAGATTAATAGATCAAGTTATGCGCCAAATATAACAGATCAAAATCACACCAAGATACTACTATTCAAGCCTTAAGATCTTGCCCAATCAATAGAACTTATCCTTCTTCTAGTGCTCAGGTTCCTCCTTGGTTTAGATCCAGCTATGCACCATAACCCAATTCTAGATCTTGCTCTTCATAAGATATTCAATGCTTAAGTGAATGCCTTTGCCAAATGATCTCCTTCCCCTTTTATAGTCTTAGGCCTTACTCAATACCAAGGTCCAAAACCATATAGAATCAATACCATGGACCCAATACCTGGGTTCAACACTTCAGACGAGATACCATGGTCCAAAACCATAGGGCCAAATACCAAGGACTAAATATCATGGACCAAAAATAAATTTTCCCACATGTACGTGCTTTTCTTTGCATGAAAGTGTGTGCATACATATATGCACCTTTTGATCATCTAACTTGCGTGTATACGTGACTTGGTTAGGAGGAACCTACTTATATCTCTTTTTCTTTCAGTCTGAGAGCCTGAACAGTGATCTGTCATTTGAGTGAGTTGTCATCAAGGACAACACCTGTGTCATAGTGCCAAACCTCTGTCATAATTCCAACAATATCCCCCTTTGGACTTGATGGCAACCCCAAGTCACTCGAAATCATTCTCCCCCTTTGTCATCAAGTGCAAAGGGTTATGCTCCCCCTGAGTTCATGCTGAAATCTCTGCGCTGCTATGCTGTCCATGCTCCCCCTGACTGTAGGCAAGGTCTGCAAGAAGATGTTCTACAAGAAGATACATAACTTTACACATCATAAATGACCTTCCTACCACCAAAGACTCATACATACATCCATCTCCCAACCAAGTGGGGATTGACTCATCCACCCAACTAAGTGGGGATACACCAAAAGTTTACACAAGATAAAACAAGAACATTACATCATCCATCCCAGGCATAGTGGGGAAACCAAAGTAGGTCGTTACATGACCTTGATAAGAGAAGAAATACATGACATAGAGATGAAATATCTACAACAAGACTATGATAGTTATCAACAACTATCATTAGTAGCATCTGTTAATAATCATTCATACTAGCAACCATGTTCTCGCTCTTCACCTGTTCCACTTGAAATCAAAAACAACTGTGAAAGTGAACCAAGATCTTTTAAGATAATGCCAACAATGCATTATTAGAAGAATATATGCTCCCCCTGAACCTATGGCAGATGGCCTGTGTCAGAACCATATCAGTCTCTTTTCATCTTGAGCCTGGCCCATTGTTTGACTTCAAACCAACATATACGCGACTGTATCCACACAAACCGGAATATGTACGCAGATCCTCCTCATGAAACTCACATACAACCACTTTTCACTAAAACAAACAAGTTTCAATAGCAAGATGATGCATCAAATACTCCCATGTTCTATCTAAGGTATTCAAATGCCTCCCTAGGAAGTGGTTTGGTGAGTATATCAACACCCTGTTCCTTAGAGGAAACATACTCCAATTTGACCTTTTATTCAAGCACTTGTTCTTGGAGAAAATGATATTTGATAGGTATGTGCTTGGTCTTTGAAATCATAACAGGATTATTTGAAATACTGATTGCACTTGTATTATCACATAAAATGGAGATAGGTGGAGCACAAGTGATTTGAAAATCTTGCAAAGTTTGCATCATCTAAAGGAGTTGTGTGCAGCAAGATGCAGAAGCCACATATTCCGCTTCAGCTGTAGATAAAGCAATTGAACTTTGTTTCTTTCTGAACCAAGATACTAATCTGGAACCCATAAAGAATGCACCACCACTAGTTCTTTTTCTGTCATCCATGCTTCTTGCCCAGTCTGCATCCATATATGCATGAAGTGTGATATCTATATCTCTAAGATACCATAAGCCAAAGTCTTGTTTTCCTTGAAGATATTTGAAAATCCTTTTAACCACCTGAAGATGTGCTTCTTTTGGATTTGCTTGGAATCTTCCAACTATTCCTACTACATGCATGATGTCTAGTTGGGTACCTTTCAGATAGAGCAGACTACCAATCATGGATCTATAGGTCGGTTGATGTACTGCTGCTGAATTGTCATTTGAGTTGAGGCTGCATCCTGTTACCATAGGGGTACATACTAGTTTTGAATCTTCCATGCCATATTTCTTCAAGATTTTCTTGAGCTACTTGGTTTGTGATAGAAAGATACTGTCTTTATTTTGTTGGACTTGTAAACCAAGAAAATATGTCAGCTCACCAAGCAAGGACATTTCAAATTCTTTCTGCATTACCAAAGCAAAGTTTTGACTCATGGCTTCTTCATTGCTACCAAAGATGATATCATCAACATACACAACAATTATTAGCAATTTATCATTATCAATTTTTATATATAGACTACTATCTTTTGATCCTTTTGAAAAACCTTGTTGATGGAGATATTTGTCCAACCGAAATACCAAGCCCTTGGAGACTGTTTAAGACCATAAAGTTCGTTCTTAAATCTGCATACAATTTTTGGATCATTTCCAAGGATGAATCCATCTGGTTGCTCAATATACACTTCTTCTTCTAAGTCTCCATGTAAAAAGGCAAATTTCACATCCATTTGAAATAATTTGAACTTCTGAAAGCTAGAAAGAGCAAGGAACATTCTTATGGCTTCAAGTCTTGCAACCGGTGCAAAAGTTTCTTCAAAGTATATACCTTCTTGTTGAGCATACCCTTTACAAACAAGTCTAGCCTTGTTTCTAATAACATCTCCATTTTCATTCAGCTCATTTTTTAATATCCATTTTTTCCATATGACATTCTTATCATTTGGTCTTGGAACCAACTCCTAAGTATTATTCTTTTCAATCTGCTCAAGTTATTCATTCATGGCCTTGACCTAGAATTCATCTTTGCATGCTTCACTTACATTTTGTGGTTCAGTGAAGGAAAGCAATGCTAGATAGCTTGAAGCTTCTAGGGTAGTTCTTCTTGTTTGTACACCTGCCTCTTTCTGTCCCAAAATTTGAGTTTCTGGATGATGCTTCTAAATGTACCTAGATGGAGTCTTTTCTTCTACCCTTTTCTGTTCTTATGGTGCCTCATAGGTTTCTTCTTCATGATAAGTTTGATTTGATGTTGAAGGATAGTCATCATCATTTTAGAAATCTTCGGATTTTACTTGCCTAGGAATGTTTCCTTCTTCATCAACCACTACATCAATACTTACAATAATTTTTCCAAGTCTTTTATTGTAACACTTATATCCTTTGCTGTGGGGAGAGTAACCAACGAGAATGCCTTCATCTGCTCTAGGTTCAAACTTACCAAGGTTTTCATCAGTCCTTTTGATGTAACATTTGCTTCCAAAATTTTTGAAGTATTTTACCGTAGGAGTCTTACCATACCAAAGTTCATGACGAGTCTGAGTGTTGTTCACCCGGACATTTGTTTTGTTGAGAATAGTAACAGAAGAAAATGAAACTTCACCCCAGAAGGTTGCAGGAGTTCCAAACTCATCAAGCACGGCAAGATCCATTTTTTGAACCGTTATTTTCATCCTTTCCACTTCCATTTTGCTGAGGAATCCTTGTAGTAGAGAATTCCCTTCTTATTCCATGTTCTTCACAAAAATCAAAAAATTCATCCGAGGAAAATTCCCATCCTTGATCAGACCTGAGGCATTTGATTCTGTGATCTGATTCGTTTTCAACCAAGGCTATGAATTCCTTGAAATTTTTGAAAGCTTCGTCTTTATGCTTCAAAAGTCCTATCCAATACATCCTGGAAAAATCGTTAATGAACAATATGAAGTATTCTTCTCCTCGAGGTGACCTTTTCCTGGATGGATCACATACATCAGTATAAGCAAGTTCAAGTGGCATACTAGCTGATCCTTCCTTCTCAGGGAAATTAGTTCTAGTTTTCTTGCCAAACTGACATGATTTGCATATTGTATTATCTGGAATTCTGATGTCAGGGAGATCAAGAACCGCCTGATATTTGCATGCTTTCCTTATTTGAGAGAAGCTTAGATGCCCCAGCCTTCTATACCATAGCCAGTGTTCATCATTCTTGCTTAGATAACATTGTTGTTGTCCTCCCTTAAGTATATATAAACTATTTGGAGTTCTTATGCTTTTGATCACTGTTTCTCCTGTATCAAGCTCATGAACAATACATCCATTTGTTAGAAATATTACCTCATTTCCTTGATCACACATTTGACTAACACTCAATAGATTATGCTTTAAGCCATCAACATACATAACATTTCCAACTTTGCCCTTTTTCTTTCAAGAGAACAAAACCTTTACATTTTATGAGTGCAAGGGTGTCATTTCCAAATGAGACCTTCCTTTCCTTTTCTAAGGCACTATATGACAAGAGTTTTTCTTTATCACCTGTCATATGTTTCGAGCATCCACTGTCGATGTACAACTGATTTTCCTGTCCTTCCACATATAAGGCTATACCACATCTTTCTGATTGTGGTTCTTTCTTTCTCCATGTTTTGAGACTCAATGAAGCTTGCTCCTTCTGAGTCGTTTGCCGAAACCTACTCCTGCATTCAGAATCTTCATGACTGAAGTTGTTACAGATAGAACATTCTATTTCATTTTCAAGAGAAGAAAAGTTATTGTAGGTCCTTTTCATGATCCCAATCATACCCCTTTGTTTTTGAGCTTCTCTAGTCATGATGGTCTTGTACGCAACACATTGAGTAGCTTTGTGTCCAAAGTTATGACAAGAGAAACATTGCCCATTGAAGAAATTCCTGCGATTATCAAACCTACTGACCAAATGATTGTAGTTTCCATTGACATCCATTCTTGAGGCAATCTTAGAATGATTTACCTGCGGTTGGTTGTAGCTTCTGTTCATCCTTGAAGTAGATTGCCCCCAATTTACTTGGTGATCTCTGTTCATTCTTGAAGTAAATTATCCCTGATTTACTTGGTGATCTGCATTGTGCCTTTGGTGTCGATGGTCAACCAGTTCACTTCTCCTTGCTGCATCAAGATAACTTTTGGAGGTGGATGGCTTCTGTGCTTGAGATGCTTCTTCAGTATATCCAAGACCTGTCTTGTTTAGAGGAGAAAACTACACTTTGATAATCTCATCTAAAGTTTCAGATCCTTTAGCAAATCTAAGATTAAGGGCTTTTGTTTTTTCAATATTTTTTCTAATTCCCACAATTTCAGATTCTAACTTTTCATTGTGTTTTTTCCTTTCAACAAGTTGGAATGTCAGAGTATCTATAATCATATTATTTTCTTCCAAACAAATTTTAATTTTAGAAATTTCTTCATAAATACCTTCTTCATCTATAGCATCCAAGAAATCATCATCTTCAAATGCCATCAAAAGTCTATAATCATTACATTGTTCATCTTCATCACTAATTGAAAATCCATCACTGTCTTCATGTGTATAATATCTCTTCTTACTTACATTCTATTTCTCTTCCATGTAACTGGTTCCGTACCTTTCTCAAGCTTATCTTTATGAGGACACTTGGCTGCATAATGACCGACTCTTCCACAAGCAAAACATTTGAAAGGTAGCTTACCTCTGAATCTTCCAGAACCTTGTTGAAGGTTCTTGACAAAGTTTGATTCTTCCTCTTCTTCTGACATATGTCCTGACTCATCGTAATCTCCTTTCCCTAAAGCTTTGAATGCAACTTCTCTCCTGGCTGATGGTCCCCCTTTTCTGATTTCAAAAGCAGTTAAGATTCCGTGCAACTGTGACATGGTAATGCTTTGTAGATTCTCCTTTTATTCTATGGCAAAACCTTTTGATTCAAACTTAGAAGACAAAGATCTTAGAACCTTTTCAACCAAGGTAACTTCTTTTATTTCTTCACCCAAGTTTTTCATATGATTAACAATATCATCTATACGTAAGAAAGAATTAGACACACTTTCATCATTGTGCATTCTGAGATTTTCATATTGAATTCTGAGAGTTTTTAGTTTTTCACGTTTTACCTAATCGTTTCGTTCATAGCTTAGAATGATCTTGTCCCATATTTCTTTTGTGGTTTTGAGCTGCATAACCTTGACGAATTCTGATTGAGATAAACTTGCTAATAGAATATTGATAGGCTTGTATTTGTTTCATACTGCTTCTTACCAGCCGCATCTGTAGGAGTTGTTGATGGAAATGTGTATCCTATTTCCACAATATCCCAAACTTCTGTACCAAGAGATTGAATATAGGTTGTGATTCTTACCTTCCAATAGACGAAGTTTCTCCCATTAAAAATTGGTGGCCTGATAGATGCCTCTTTTTCATAGTTCCTCATGATGATAGATCTTCCTCCAAGTGATCAAGCTTCTTCTGAAGGACCTGCTCTGATACCAATTATTGAAAATAATACTGAGAGAGGGGGTGAATCATTATTATCAGGTCAATTATTTTTCATTTCACAATCATATTTGTATACGCTACTTTAGTTAGTAAAAATCACGTATGTATGCAATTGCAGTTAAGGAAAATAGCGTATAAACAACAAACTTGTAATTTAAATTATTCTTCAGATGTTGATCATTAATCTGTGCATCAAACTATATAAACAGTAACCAGGAACAGTAAAATAGAATAGGCAGTCACACATAAGAACACAAGATATAAGGTGGAAACCCAATGTGGGTGAAAACCACCTGCTGCAATTTATCTCTATCTTCTTTTAATTAGAAACTTCTTTTTACAATGTATCTGTACTGGTGCAGTCTTATACCAGTATGCAGGCTGCTACCTGCAGAAGGCCACAACCTTCTTTCACTCTCCAGCTTCTCGTGGAAGGGAGCTACGACCCCCTTAGCTCTTGTACTAGCTGAGCTACTAGTATGTAGGTGCTGACCTACAGAAGGCTACAACCTTCTCTTCTTCCAAGGACCATGTTTCATAAATTTTCAGACTGGATCCATGAATAACATCAATCAAACATCAAGTATATCTGTATCAACCAATCTCCTTTGCTTCTATCAAAACTGAATCAAAACAATTACTTCTCTGAATGCTGTAACTATAATACATTAACAGTAACCAGAAACCAATCCAAAACACTGCAACAATAAACAGAAGTAGCTAAAAAATATTTCATGAGATGTATGCTACTTCAATATGAGGAACCTGCATGCATATGCATCTGTATTAAGGCAAACCGGCATATATGCTTCTTTGAATTATAGTACCAGTGTGTATTTGTGCCTTTGCTGTGTCGAACCTATGTACAGATCTATAAAATACAATTTTCCCTTTCCAAATATTCAGACATCAGTTATACCCAGATTATCAGATTTATAGATCAAGTTATGTGCCAAATATAACAGATCAAAATCACACCAAGATACTACTATTCAAGCCTTAAGATCTTGACCGATCAATATAATTTATCCTTCTTCTAGTGCTTAGGTTCCTCCTTGGTTCAGATCCAGCTATGCACCATAACCCAATTCTAGATCTTGCTCTTCATAAGATATTCAATGCTTAAGTGAATGCCTTTGCCAAATGATCTCCTTCGCCTTTTAGAGTCTTAGGCCTTACTCAATACCAAGGTCCAAAACCATAGAGAAGAAATACCATGGACCCAATACCTAGGTTCAACACTTCAAATGAGATACCATGGTCCAAAACCATAGGTCCAAATACCAAGGACTAAATATCATGGACCAAAAATAAATTTTCCCACATGTACACACTTTTATTTGCATGAAAGTGTGTGCATACATATACGCACCTTTTGATCATCTAACTCATGTGTATACATGACTTGGTTAAGAGGAACCTGCGTATATCTCTTTTTCTTTCAGTTTGAGAGCCTGAACAGTGATCTATCATTTGAGTGAGTTGCCATCAAGGACAACACTTGTGTCATAGCGCCAAACCTTTGTCATAATGCCAAAAAAATTGATTGAAGTGATAGAGATGGAGTTGGAACAAGAGCCATAGAATGAGAGACTGATCATATGCCGAGAGAACTAGACGTCATCTCTCAATTTCCACCACCTCCAGTGTCAGAACTAGTCCTGAGCAAGAAAAGAGATATAGTTCTCCTTGATGATGATCTGGTCATGGATGTGTACGGTCTATTATTTGATGAGTAGCCGAATAAGATTGTATAGGCATGGAGGAAGCACTTTCCAGATGATCACGCATCACCCTCATTCATAAAGTAAAGGGTGATAGTTGCAGACACTAGGAAGCATCCAACTACCTTTGTTGAAGCCATCTTAGCCTATGTAGGAGCAACAAGATCAAATGTTAAGTACCTAATGGTAGATAATGAATAACTGGAAAAGAACATGTAGGTTTCCAAGAAAGAGGCAGAATGTAGTTTCCGCATTGGGGGAAATGAGTATAGTGATACTTGCTAAAGTATCAACACTTGAGGGTACCGTGCGGAAGCTCTATGATGGATTTTTCATCATGCATAAAGCAGTTTTCTGTGTGAATGGCCTATAATAGTGGAACAAAGAGTTTGTTCAAACTCTCCAGAACATACATGTTGCCATCACTAATCCAAATTGGATCCATAAAGAATGATTATCAGAGCCATGGTTGTACCAGGTTGGGACAAATTTCAAAGAATTTACAACAACGATCAAAAACACCTCTAAACTAGTGGCACTGGTAGCGAGTGTGGAACAACGAGGACCTCGGTCAAAGCGCACTGACTGAGGCCCATGAAGACTACACGGGAGGTGAAATTAGCCCTTGGGAGGCCTGGATCGGGCAACCAAGGTAGTTTTTGATGCACGATTTGCGCTGCATGGAAAACCTCAAAATGGAGAAGCCCCGAGCACTCAAGCGTGTGGGAGCCAGGAAAATCATGGGACAAAAAGCTAAGCACTAAAGGCGGGACCCACTCCAAAAACAAGTGGTATTGATCAAGGGCATCCATGGGCAGTAAGCAATTTTGATGGAAAAGGAGTGATTCCACTCAGCGCCCAATGCGTGGCAAGTGGAGGAGAGAGAAAACCACTGCTCATCACGCACTAATGGTCAAGCTTGTCAACTGCACAGGACGAGCAAATGGCATCGGATCTGGGGGCTCCAGATCTAACGGCTGAGATCGTGCCCAATGGAGAAGTTGGATTTAACATGGGAATAAGCCGTGATTTAGAATAATCTGAGGTCTGCTTTGATTGCCAAGGTGGCAGATGACTCATTCCACGATGTAAATAAAGAATTGAACCGACAATGCAGGCTGGTGTAGTTCGCAGGAGGATAAGTGGCCACTCCCTGTGAGCTTGATGATCACGTCGAGAATAGGGAACTCCAAGCGTAGTTTCAATCAGGTGATCCGACAAAGGTGGAAGAGGAACCGAATCGCCATGAGCCCGAATGGCTTTAAAGCCATGAACAGAGAATAGAAAGGACACGAAGGAGTTGGGGACCCGAAGAGGAACACCGAAGACTGAAGACAGATAAGATAAGAACCAGTAAGGAAAAAAGTAGAAGAAGACAGCAAGGCCAAGCTGACCAAAAGCAACGTCGAGCACCAGAGAGCTTGAGAGATTAAATCCATCCCTGAGAGGATCTGTCGAACCAGAGACGTCAAAGAGCTAGTAGAGAAGAGAGTCTGTGTACTCCAGTGGTTTGGGGAATCCAAGAACCACCCTGCCAAGCCAATCTATTTCAGGAGACTCATATTGAGATCCTTCATTGTAATTCTCTACTTCAAGACACAATAAAAGAAGGCCACCACTGAAGCTGGACCGAAGATGTAGCCCTGGAGGATAGGGTGAACTCCTCATTAAATTCTTGTGTTATTGTATTTTCTTACTGTGTTTCTTTGTGGTTTTCCATTTCAAGTGTCTATGTATTTGCAATCTGATCGATCCATTGCTTAAATAGCATAGACACACACCAACATATGAGTTTGTAATACCTTCATTTAATAAATCTTTAACTCAAGTCACTCATAGGGTGATTATCGGATCAAGTGGTATCAAAGCTTTAGGTTGTAAGGTTAGACAAGCTTGTCTTGGTTTAGCTGTTGAATGCTCACTAGATCAAAGCTCAAATTAGGAGAAGGAGAGTTGGTCGAAACTAATCCTGAAATTGGGAGGGTCTATCCTCGGAAGAAAATGCTAGAGGAAGGTTCTATGGGGACAGACCCTCAATTCATAGAAAGTTTCCTAGCTATAAAAGTCTATGGTAGAAGAAATGTATAGGGACTTTAGAAAGCATAAGGATGAAGATTTATCAGGTTTTAAAAAAGATAAAGAAGAAGAATAATATCATAACCATGACCACTCAAAAGGAAAAGGGAAAGAGGAAAACTTTCTCACACGTCCTAATATCCCTATACATAATAAGAGAGCATCTTTGATTAAGCTAGATGTTAAATTTGACTTGCCTATATATGATGGAGAGCTAAATTCTAAAAAGTTGGACAATTGGATTAGAAAAATTGATGTGTATTGCAGAGTGTAGAACATCGATTCAGACAAGAGAAAAATTTAGCTGGCAAGCCTACGCCTAGGAGGCACTACCTTGGTTTGGTGGGAAGGCAGAACCCAAGCTGACATGAAAAGACATGGTAAGACTATCTCTGTCTGGAGTGACTTTGTTTCTGTAATCAAGAAGCAGTTCTATCCATTGGCCTACATGCAACAAGCCATGATGAGTTGGCAAACTCTTTGGCAATTGAAAGGGCCAAGTGTGCAAGGGTACACTCAAGAATTTAGAAAGAGAGCATTGATTCTAGGGATCTCATTAGACTCACCAAAGACTCTTTTGAAGTACATTGGTGGTCTACG
The DNA here is from genome assembly GCA_000404065.3 of Pinus taeda. NCBI lineage: Eukaryota > Viridiplantae > Streptophyta > Pinopsida > Pinales > Pinaceae > Pinus > Pinus taeda. The sequence continues at coordinate 51,235 of APFE030287753.1, read as the reverse complement.
TAGCTACATGACATATACCATCCTCATGTTTAATCCCACTATTTTAGATGAGGTGTCTATATAAGCTACTCATCTAGAGGCTAGAGGAAAGAATGTAAATCCAAAAGTTGGGGGGCCATCCCATCCCACTGCAAGCAAGAGCAAGGAGAAGAGAAAGCAGAAGTGGAAAGTAAGGAAGGCTAACACTGCACAGAAATGCAAAGCTTCATGCACTCACTGTAAAAAGGATGGGCATGATGATGAGAACTGTTAGATTCTGCATCCAGAGTTGAGACTTAAGAAGTCCGAGGGCAAGAAGAAGAAGAATACTACAACTATTCAGAAAGATTTGGGGTCAGACTCGGGAGATGAAACAATCATTGCAGCCACAGGTATAAAAGGTAAGAATTCGAAAGCATCTACTAGTAATTCTGCTCAATCTGTTATTGATGAAGAACATGAGAGAAGAAGACATGAGATTTTCCATATTCGAGTTATTTCCAAACATCAAAAGATTGATACTTTGTTTGATAGTGGCTTGCAAGTAAATCTGATTTCTGAAGCAATTGTAAAGAAATTTGGATTAGCAACTACACCTCACAAGAAACCATACCCATTAGGATGGTTGAATGATAGAGCACAACTACAAGTGACTAGACAGTGCAAACTCAAGTTTTATTTTGGGTCAACATTTGTAGGTGAGTTTGTGTTAGACACAATTCCTTTGGATATATGTGGAATTGTTTTAGGGATTCCTTACTCGTATGATAGAAAGGCTATTTTCTATAGAGTTCAAAACAAGTATCTACTTTTTAAAAATGGAATCGAATACTTTGTAAGAGCTCATAAGCTCAAGAATAATCATATTCTCATAAACTCAGGGTATATGAAAAGAATGATAAATTCATGCAAACAATTCTTGCTAATGGTTGTAAAAGAAAAGAAACCTAATAAACCAATGTATTTGAGGGTTGTAATACTAAGCAGCAAGCTGATATAGAAATGATTGTTTCAGAGTATGATGTCTTGTTTCAAGAGCCTAGAGGTCTACCACACAAAAAGGAAATAGTATATGATATTATTTTGCAGCAATATGTTCCATTCCATAACATTGGAATGTGCAGGTTGTCTGCTTCAGAGAATGCTAAAATCAAGAAGCAGGTGCAGGAGTTGCTTGAGAAGGGGTTTATCAAGCCTAGCACATCACCATGTGGGTCACCAATAGTTTTGGTGAGAAAGAAATATGGCTCATGGAGAATGTGCATAGACTACTGAGCACTGAATAAGATAACAATAAAAATTCATTATCCCCTTCCTCACATAGATGATCTTTTATATCAATCAAAGGAAGTTGTTTACTTCACCAAGCTGGATTTGCACAGTGGATACCATCAGGTCAGAGTTGTAGAGCAAGATGCATGGAAGATTGCTTTCAAAACAAATCAAGGATTGTATGAGTGCCTGGTTATGCCTTTTGGCTTGACCAATGCCCCTTCTACTTTCATGAGATTAATGAACGATGTACTCAGACCTTTTCTTGATGATTTCGTTATTGTGTATCTGGATGACATTATGATCTTTAGTAAAACGTGGGAGGAACACTTAAAGCATGTTAAGTAGACATTAGATGTTTTGAAAAGAGAAAAACTTTATGTTAAACTCTCAAAATGTGAATTTGGTAAAACATCTCTAAATTATTTGGGTCATATAGTAGGGGGTGGTAAATTAAAAATAGATCCCTCTAAAGTGGCAGTCATTGTAAACTGGCTTAAACCCAAGTCTGCTACAGAAGTGAGAAGCTTCTTAGGAGTAGCACAATATTGAAGGAAGTTCATCTCTAACTTTCCCTCAATTGCAGCTCCCTTACATGCTTTGACAGGATTGAACAAGGTGTTTTAGTGGGGAGGCAAACATCAGAAAGCCTTTGACACCTTGAAAGAAAAGATTAGTACAACACCTGTACTAGCACTGCCTAATCTACAAAGACCACTTGAGATCTAAACAGATGCCAGTGACTATGCCATGGGAGCAGTGTTGACATAGCACGGTAAACCCATACATTATCATCTTGAGACTTTTAATCCTGCAGTAGTTAACTATCCTACATATGATAAAGAATTATATGCATTAGTTCAGAGTGTGAAAAAGTGGAAACATTATTTAATGGGCAAAGAGACAGTAATACATACTAATCAACAACCACTTCAATATCTACACTCCCAAACTAAGTTGCAGCAATCAAGACATTACAGGTGGATGGGTTTTCTACAACAGTTTCATTTGGTCATCATATACAAAAAGGGCATACATAACAAAGTTGCAGACATGTTGTCTAGACCCATTATAAAGGCATGTACTATACTTAAGCATAATTCTGCACTACATGAAAGCTACATTGAATAATATGCTCAAGATATAGATTTTAAAGATGTATATGCAACTTTGAGTCAAGGAAAAATAGGTAGAAGAATTGGATTATCATGTGAAGGACTGACTCTTATATCATTATGGGAAACTCTACATTCCACAAACTGAGAGTAAAGATAATTAGAGAGGCACACACTTCTTTGATATCAGGTCACTTTGGGGTAAGTAAAACAGTTGCACAGCTGCAAATATTTTGTTATTAGCCAAAAATGAACGAGACAATTTCTAGTTATGTAAAATGATGTACTATGTGTGCTAAAAGCAAGCCCAGCAATAGAAAAATAGGCTTGTACACTCCATTACCAGTTCCTTCTCACCCTTGGGAAAGTGTTTCCATGGACTTTGTTGGAGGATTGCCTAAATCTAGGAAAGGTCATGATTATCTATATGTTGTTGTGGATAGGT
>APFE030287753.1:3365-48404 GCA_000404065.3 Pinus taeda | reverse complement strand
AGATTTGGGATGAACACTTATGTTATGTGTAACATGCTTACAATAGAGAAGAACACTCTTCTACACAAAGATATCCTTTTGAGACCTGTTTTGGTTTCATACCAAGGTCTCCTTTGGATTTTGTCTTTGGTAAAGATACCACAGTTGATGGACACAGTGATGTGGAGAAGGCAACTAGGTTCATTGAACAGATCCAAGAGATCCACCAGGAAGTACAGGAACAGCTGGAAAAGAGCCAAGCCAAATACAAGGCAAGGCATGACAAGCATCGGATGGAGCATAGTTTTCAAGTTGGAGACCAGGTCTGGCTGTATATCGGCAAGAACAGGATGTAAGGTGAAGGTAAAAAGCTAAATCCTATCAGGTATGGACCTTTTAGGATACTTGAGAAGATTGCTGAAAATGCTTTTTGCCTTGATCTACCAGCTTACATGCACATCTACTCAGTCGTAAATGCATATTGCTTGAGATTGTTTGAACCCTCAATGATTTAGGATCCTGAAGAGCAAAGTCAATTGCCTTCTATTGATGACCTGCTACGTGAATATCTTAATGAATTGTAGGAAGATATGGTCTTGGACAGGAAGGTGAGGACAATGCGCAGAGGAGATGTTGAGTACCTCAGAATTGGACTCAAAGGTTCAAAGCCGCGCAGTGCAAAGTGGATTGAGATTGGGCAAGTGAGACAACATTACCCTCACTAAGTCGATGCTTGAAAGAAAACCAACTTTTGGTGGTCCAAAAGCTTTTCAGTCGGAAGGCTGTGATCCGAATTGGATCCATAAAGAATGATTAACAGAGCCATGGTTGTACCAGGTCAGGATAGACTTCAAAGAATTTACAACAGCGATCAAAAACACCTCTAAACCAGTGGCAATGGTAACCAACATGGAATGATGAGGACCTTGGTCAAAGCGCGTTGACCAAGGCCTATGGAGACTACGCAAGAGGCGAAATTAGCCCTTGGGAGGCCCAGATCAGGAAACAGAGGCAGTTTTTGATGCGCGATTAGTGCTGGGCGAAAAACCTAAAAATGGAGAAGCCTCGAGCACTCAGTTGCGTGGGAGCTGGGAAAACTGTGGGACAAAAGGCTAAGCACTAAAGGCATGACCCGCTCCAAAAACCGACAGTATTTATTACGGGCATCCATGGGCGGTAAGAAATTTTGATGGAAAAGGAGTGATTCCACTTAGCACCTAATGCATGGCAAGCTGAGGAGAGAGAAAACCATCGCTCATCACGTGCTAACGGTCGAGCTAGTCAACCGTGCAGGACGAGCGAATAACGTTGGATCTGGGGGCTCCGGATCTAACGGCTGAGACTACGCCTGATGGAGAAGCCAGATTTATTGAGGGAATAAGCCGCGATTCAGAAGAATATGAGGTTTTCTTTGACTGACAAGGTGGTGGAAGACTCATTCCACAACGTAAACGAATAATTGAACCGATGACACACACTGGCGCAGTTCGCAGGAGGACAAGTGGCCACTCCCTGTGAGCCTGATGATGACACTGAGAATAGGGAACTTCAAGCACAGTTGCAAGCAGGCGATCTAGTGAAGATGGAAGAGGAATCGAATCGCCATGAGCCCAAATGGCTTTAAAGCCATGAATAGAGAACAGAAAGGACAGAAGGAGTCGGGGACCCGAAGAGGAACACCGAAGACGGAAGACAGAGAAGAGAAGAACCAGTAAGGCAAAAAGTAGAAGAAGACAATAGGGCCAAGATGACCAAAGGAAGCATTGAGCACCAGAGAGCTTGAGAGATTCAAGCCATCCCTGAGAGGATCTGTTAGACCAGAGAGGTCAAAGAGCTAGTAGAGAAGAGAGTCTATGTACTCCAGTGGTTTGGGGAATCCAAGAACCACCCTGCCAAGCCAATCTGTTTCAAGAGACTCATATTGAGCTCCTTCATTGTAATTCTCTACTTCAAGTCATAATAAAAGAAGGCCACCACTGAAGCTGGACCGAAGATGTAGCCCTGGAGGATAGGGTGAACTCCTTATTAAATTCTTGTGTTCTTGTATTTTCTTACTGTGTTTCTCTATCGTTTTCCATTTCAAGTGTTCATGTATTTGCAATCTGATCGATCCATTGCTTAAATAACATAGACACACACCAACATATGAGTCTGTAATACCTTAATTTAATAAATCTTTAATTGAGGTCACTCATAGGTTGATTATTAGATCAATCACCCATGTACAATAATGGACAATGCAGTACAAATGGGCCCCATTTTACTTAACAGAGAAGATGAAGCCACAAGAAGATCTCGAGAAAGTGAAGGTCTGAATGTTGATCCGAAACTATGATCATATTGCCCCACTCATCAGTAGAATACAAGCCTCATGTGCATAGTTGTACAATAGTTTGGATGTCATGGTGAGAAGGCATAGGATCCTATTGGGAACGGGATCCCACAAGGACAGTTTTGGGACTAAAAGCCCATGTTTTGGGTCGAATTTTGTAATAAAATTGTAAATTATTTGTATTTTGTGGTCATAGAGCGTGAAGGTGTCATGAGTCATAAATGGTTGTCCACCCTTATTTTGTAAAGTAAAGTTGGTTGTAAAAGATCTACCCATGGTCCGCGGACCATGGGATTGTATAAAAAGAGCTAAGTAAGTAAGATTTAAGTAGTTCAGATAAGTCTAAGAGAGTCATAGCTTTGAAGGAAGAAGTCTAAGTTTCAAGTCATAGAATAGGTAGAGGCTCTGTAGCTGAGTGTGCATAGGCCTAGGGTGGAAGTCTGTAGCTGAGTGTGTGGACCCCTCCAGCTATGTGCACAGGGTAGATAGAGTGTGTAATCACTTGAAAATAGCAATAAAGAGAAGTATTCTACAAATTTTATGTCTTTGTTCCGATTAATGCATCTTGTCATGTTGTGTATGAATTTCATTTATAATGCTTATATGATGAGCGAATGTATGTAATTACATTGGTTAAGTGAACACAAGTAATACCATCTATTTACACAGTGCTAACTATCATTGTTTGATAAGATAAGTAAGACACTTAGGCTAGTTTGGAAATATACAGAGTACGCTACCCTAGGAGTGAAAAAGTACTTGAACCATAGGTTAGGGCTACGTGAAGGTCAATCGTACCTTTTCGCAGAGGTACTAAAGGGTGGAATAGAGGGCTAGTCTGGCAAGCCCTAGAACTAAGTGACCTGCACGAAGGTAGGAATAGAAGGAATAAACTAACATCCCAACCATCTTAGGGTGTAGAGAATTGGTTCCAACATCCTGCCATACTGCTTCAGGTGAGACTTCAGTTCGCGCTCCTTGGGTTGATTCCGAAAGGGCCAATAGTGTAGGGATTTGTTTGGCTAACTAACGTTGAACCTAGGTTAGGCCCCAAAAAACCAACAAATTGTTGTGTTGTCGGGACCAGAATTTTCATAAGAGATGTGTGATGTTGTATCATTGGAATCCAACAGAGAAAGGGATCAGAGAATGGTTGGATAGGAAGATCCATGAATTCACGGTGTAGGAGAATGGAAGTCCATGACTAACAAAGGAACTGTGGCTGGATAGCCACCTATATACATAAATACACGAAATCATTTTCTGTTCCTTTCCGGTTGAGCTATACAAGTGGATCACAAAGCTAGCAGATAGCCAAGAAAGGTGGAAACTTGATGGTCCTATTGTTTGGACCCCGGAGCTAGTAGAGAAATTGGAAGCATCTGAGGATAAGATCACCCGAGCTATCAATCATTGGCTCGATCGCGTCATATGAGGATTTGTAACTGAATTCACAGTTGATACCTCAGTTAGCGATAGCGAGGCTAAGAGATGATTTTTCAAAGGGTTGCGAGGTAAGTACTTGAAATCTTTGAATACCTGGATTAAAATGTTATTGTGCGAAAAATGGGTTATGTAGTTACCTTGATGTTTGGGGCTATGAAAAGTGGAAAAACTTACAAGAACGAAGGAAGAAAGGGTCTTAAATATAGTCCATTGATTTCACCTCCATGAGGTGATGAAAAGGGAGTAGCGTAGGCTTCTCCACGAAGTTCTCTTAAATTAATAAGGAAAGGATTCCTGCGACTACCACCTCCACCCACATCACCTCCAACTTCACCACCATCACCTGTAACTTCACCCGTACCACCTCTGCCTCCACCGCAGTTTAGTATGGCAAACTCAATGAAGCTGCCTTTGTTCAAAGGGTTGGGAAATGAGGACCCAGACTAGTTCTGGTTCATCGTGAAAGTTGTATGGGAAGCTCAAGGCATTACAGATGATCACATGAAGAAGGAAACACTGGTTAGTGCTTTGCAGGATCACGTGCTAACCTGGTACATCAAGTACTCTAATGATAACCCAAATGCTGGAGTGGCAAACATCCAAACAACACTGAATAAAGAATTCAGTAGGCCTGAATTTGAGGCACAACCAATTTTGGGGTTCAAGGAAATCATGATGCAACCAACTGAGACACTTTGGAATTAGATCAAAGCTTGAAGTATAAAATCTGCGAAGCTAACATGAACTTAACAGATGGAAAACATCGCGAGTGGTTTGTAGCATCACTCCTACCACACCTAAGGGTTGTGTTGTCACAACAGAAGATAACAACTCAAGCTAAGGCCTTGGAGATGGAAATGAGACTAAATGAAACCCCAATGCAAGATCCAAATTTGGGGGTTTAGCAGATCCATGTGCAGTTGAAAAATCTTTGCCTTGAGATGCAAAGTTTGAAGTAGGACAGAATAGTTTGACCAGAGGTGCATGAAGAGGTATGGTGCCTAAAATGCAAGGGTCAGGGGCATGACAGGGACCATTGCCCAGTCTTTGTGAACTATATTGTAGGAGAAGGATCGATGCATCTAAGGCCGAAAGCTCAAGTAGGACCAAGCACAAGGCCTACATTGTGGTGCGCTATATGTTAAGTAGCTGAAAAACATGCCACAGATAATTGTAATTTGTTGCAAAACTTTGTACAGACACCGCAACAACCATTCTGCAACTTCTATAGGTCAGTAGGGCATGATGAGAGTAATTTCAGAAGCTATGAGTTGATGATGGATAGAACCCCCTCCTATAGGGTACATGCAGAAACGCGACCCCCTGACTAGAGCGTGAGGATGGCGCGGACAGGCTTTCAGGGGCACCGATGAGGTCGAGGCGGAGGAGAACCTGGTAGAGGTTAGGGACAATTGATTTGGTACAATTGCAAAGGACCATGACACTATTCCCATGATTGTTGTTGGGCACGAGATCCCCCAAGGGAAGTTTTGGGGCTTAGAGCCCAGATTTTGGTCAAAATTTGTAACCCTGATGTAAAGACTCCACATTTTGTGGGCGCGGAGCGCGTAGTTTGTAAAAGAGTCATAGGGTTGTCTACCCTCAATTTTGTAATGTAATGTTGGCTGTAGAGATCTACCCATAGTCTGAAGACCATGGGATTGTATAAATAGAGAAAGGCTCTAAGTAATCAATAGATCATGGAATGATAAGTATAAGGATGAAGGATTGAGTCATATCTGAAGTGTAAAGTCTAGTTTTGGGTCGTAGAGTAGGAGAAGGCTCTGCAGCTAAGTGTGCAACGACCTAGTAGTCCACAGCTAAGTGCGCGGACCCCTGCAGCTGAGTGCCCAGGGCGAGTCAAGTCTGTAATAGTTGGAGCATTAATAAAGAGAAGTTTCATATCCATTATGTGTATTTATTTCCTGTTTTATGCATCTATTACATTGAATATACATTACACTTTTAATGCTTATATGCTGCATGAATATGTATGAATGTGTTGTGTTAGCACCTAGATTGAACCTCAGGCTGAATAAGGCAATTCCCTGGTAACCACAAATGACTCTTAGCCAAGTGGCTAGCCCTACTAGGCCAAGAGATGGCTCTCTCCATAAGGATCTCAGCCAAAATGACTGGATCAAGAAACTAATATTAGGCTAGGTATAGTAGCAAAGGGTTTTGATTTGATTTGTTTTAAGGGTTTTGCTGGATCAAAAAGAGCCAAACAATTAGGGTAAGGAAATTAGGTCAAAACTGCAGGGTGTTCAATGGGGCAAGGTAGGCACAATGATCAGAACCTTAGGGTTTGATGGATGAGGTGGAAAGATAGGTGAGGATCTAGAAAGAGCATGTAAACCACATGAATTCTTCCTAAACTAAAGAAAACACAGACTATGAAATGTCTACCCAAAACAGAGCATAAAAGATATGGATTATGCCTCTCAGACTTGTATACATTCACATAAAGGCAATGAAATGATGAAATGGAGTCAACAATACATTCTAACACATGAATACAAAAGAAAAACTAAACTAATAATCGTACCACATGGATCCCAAAGAAATAACTGCAATTTTTCATTAATCTCTTGCTGTAATTGATACAAAATGATATCTAATCAAATCATAAGCATCCCACTGAGTCCAAACCCTACATTGACTGAGGAAAAGAAACATATAGACCCCAAAAACCTCAGTCTAAGCTCAAGGAGTCGAATCTATGAGAGAAGGAGTTGTTTCCAACAAAATCTGAACTACTAACAAGAAAATAGGGTGGTCAAATTGACTCATCCCTAATCCAAACAAACTGATACATTACACCTCATATTTTTTTTATACCTAATGAATCTACCCTAGTAAGCTCTAAAAGAATCATAATTACATTCAACTTATCAATTACAAGGGTCAAAACATTTTTTGTCATGGTAGAAGTGAAAACTAGGTTGAAACTGCAAAATTTTGGGCAAAGTGTCAAAGACACAGCGCCAAGTGCAAGTGTGCCCTTCAACTTTAGCTGAACTTTTGGAGGCTTTCCTCGGGTCCCAATTGGGCCCACAATAACTTGTTGGAAATATCTACATGACTACTTTCTATAACAACTTGAATTTCTGAATTTGGATGTCATTTTCTCAGTCAAAAACCAAATTTCCCAACACTGCTCAATGCGCAACACCCAAGCCAAAAAGAGGGCAGAAAGGTCTTTTTTTGGGTGTTTTTTGACCTTTTGACCAACTAGTTTTCCTCCAAATTCTTATAAATGTACAGGGTGTATCTACTCATCACTATAAACCTAGAAATTCTGACTTCTTTCTAATTGGATGTCTCAAAAAAGAGCACAGTGCCCAAGGTGCTGCACATTTTCCCTCCATGAATGTGCAAAAACGAGGTTGAAAAACACAACAATTTCCTTCAAGCTCAAGAATGGCTCAACATTCCCAAAAATGTATTTTTATGACTGATCAAAGGTTAGAGGCATGTAGGGATGCCTCAACAAGTATGTGAAGTCTCCTCCTCTCCTCTTGCTTAGTCAATTTGTCAATTTTGTCATGAGCTCTTTTGAGATTGTTGCTTGCCACTTGGTTCCTCCGTGCATAATACTTGGCCATATTCCTTTGTATCTAAACATCTCTGTTTTATTTTTCTAAGAGGGTCTCCAAGTGTGTGTTCACCTTCTCAAGCCAAGACTCTCTATTCTTAGTTATTTCCTTGACCAATTGCTCATTTAAAGTGAGTTGCTCCTCCAATTCTGCCTCCTTTTGCCTTTCAAGCTCTAAGGCTCTCTTTAATCATCTTTTTCTTGGTATTTTTCTCTGTCCCTATTCATCATTTGGCTCTCCATAATCTCCATAAGCCTCATCAAGCTGAAACTTGGCCTTCTCAGCCTCCCTCTTTGCCTTGATGTACTTTGTTTGCATCAATTCCTACTTGACCTCTAGCTGCTTGTTCTATTTATTATAAAAGGAGATGGTATATTTGGCCCTTTGTAAACCGGTCCCAAGCTTCCTTATTTTGGTATCCTTTGCTTTCAAGGCAGCCTGAGTGATTTTTTCTTTCCCCTCATCATTTATGTTTGCAAGGAGAAACTCCTTTTTAGTGACATGTTTTTCATGCTGTTATTTGACCTATGCTTCCTCCACCATTTTCTCTTTTCCTTTAACTTGCAATTCTGATGACGAAGGCAAGGCCCCTCCCACTTTTTGTGGGGTAAACACCTACCTATTTCCCCTCTGATAGGTGAAATCAAATGGCTCCAAACTATTCCTCTGTGGTATACTACTCAGACCATGCTCAATGTGTACATCATGTTCCTCACTGCCATCATGCTCATCATGTTCCTCATCACTATCAAAATCTCTATTGGGTGAATGAATGGCTACATGAAATGGTGATTGAGTTGATTCTTTAATGATTCCTCTCTTACAACAAGGATAAATGCCTTCAGAAACTTATGGGAACAATTATTACATAAAATGACTTGAATTACATCAAAAATATGAACAAACTAAAATACTTTGTTTTCATCTAAAAAAAAATGTTTTTGAAACGAAAATTACATCAGTGAAATAAAGATTTTGTACAGTGACCATGACTAACTACCAATCATTCTTTGTTTATTGGTCTTCCTCATACCTTTGCTGCCCTTTATTTGCAATAAAACAAAGCTTTTGACCTTGGAAATGAACCCTAAGACCTAATGGAGACATGATTGCCTTAACTCTAAAAATAATATAACTAAAAACATAACTGAATGAAACATGAAGATGGGTTAGAAAATATACCTGATGAAGGAAAATTAGATTTTCTGAGAAGAAGAAGACAACCATCAGTGAATCATTTTTGGCATGACCTAGTTGAATGATAAAAACTTTCAGTATGAGAGACCTAGAATGAAAATGCAAAGAGCAGATTTGATCTCTAATGGAAGTATGCATATACTAACACTAACATTAGCATTATTGGGGATGGAAGATCCTTGGAGGTGTCAATAACACCATAGACCAAGTGCCTAGATGATTGGGCCTGTACGGTTAAACAAATGAAAGACTAATTTTTTTTTAAATTTTTGAAAAATGACTTGATACAAACTGAAAACTAACTCAAAACCAAGTCTAGACTAACTCAAAAACCAACTAAAAACAACAAAAATCATTTAATATTTATAGCCTTCACTTTAGGCCCCAAGCTCAAATGACATTGTACTTCAAATATTGCAAGGAAAGTAAATTGGTATATAAAATGATAGTGAAACAACTTCAACAAGCTGCATCAGAAATAATAGTGTTCCAAGACCCTACCATTCACCAGTCCTCCTAAGCATTATTTTCCATCCATTTCCTTCAATAATTATGCATTCCATCCTCGATAGGCTGAGATTTTAAGGTCCTTTCCACAAATTGTCAAACTTACCATGTTTCCCTATTTCTTCATTTCATGCATCCCATCGTAGCACTACATCTTCTAGCTGAAACTTTTCTGCCTTGGTCTTGTAGTCATAAATCTTCTTTACCTTCTCTTGTAGATGGAAAGTATTTTGAGAAACCTCTTCCCTTGTTTGTTGAAGGTGAATCATTTGATTAATTCGGCACTGAATATCATCTTCTTCACTACCTTGTTTTTGCACTAATGTCATGACTAGGACTGCAAGTGATGTAGGAAACAAAATATTAGTGCCATAAACCAATTCAAAAGGCAACATACCTATTGATTTCATATTTCTCACTTTGTCGGCCCACAAATCATTGACAAGATTTCAATGCCAATTATTCTTGTTTTCCTCCAACATTTTCTTAATAATGTTTACCAAGGATTTATTTGAAGACTCGGCTAGTCCATTGCCCTGCGGATAGTATGCTATGGAATGACCCAATCTGATGTTGTACTTGTTACAAAATTCAACCATTTTCTTTGACTTAAACGATGTTGCATTATCTATAATAATCTTATGAGGGAAACCAAAACAAGACAAGATATTGGACTCTAAAAACTGAATGACTACCCTGTCCATAGCTTGCCTTATTAGAATGGCTTCGATCCATTTGGTGAAGTAACCGGTAGTTGTCAAAATCCATTTGTGATGTGCTGATGATGTAGGATGGATTTCCCCTATGAAATCAAGCCCCCACTATTGGAAAGGTGCATTAAATACAATTGGCTTCAAAGGAAGAGGATGCAACTTCCTTTTTCCCTGAAAAACTTGACATTCATGGCAGCTCATCACTGTTTTATATAAATCTGAAAATAAAGATGGCCAATAATACCTTGCTCTCAAGATTTTATTAGCTGTTGTTTTCTAAAACAAGTGATCCCCACAATATCCTCTATGAAAATCATTCATTACCTACTGAGCTTCATTTTCAACCAAATAATTAAGAAGAACCCCTCCCGAATCATTCCAATAGAGAGCACTATCCAAAATGCAAAATTTTGTAACTTTAGTTTTAGTGATCTACCTTTACTTTTTGACATTCATGGAGGAGGAGAAAGATGCTGAAGAACATATATTATATCGGAATACCAAGGTGAGTTTAGAAAAATTTATGATACCTAAATTAGTGTGCCAACATCTTCTTCATCTGACATTATTGCAATAAGATTTATGTCTAGAGCATGAATATTCGACTCAGCCATGAGTTTTTCCAAGCCTTGACCTTTGATTGGTTTTGTGGGCTTAATCTCAAGATCATACTCTAACATCGTTGCTATCCACTTACCTCTTCTTTCTTCTGGATCAGTTTGCATGAGGACATCTTTGACAGCTGCATTGGAAACATATGCTATGGTATCGAATGCAGAATGTAAACTCGAAAATCCTTCAATGCCTTTATAAGAGACAAAGCTTGTTTCTTAGTGATATTATAGTGAAGAGCAACATCTCTGATAGTCCGACTGAAAAATGCAATGGGTTGCTCCACCTAATCCTTTTTTTGCATCAACAACACAGCCAAAGTATGCTCAGACAGAAATTAAAATATAATAAAATCACGAGTATAATCGGGACTGACCAAAACAGGGGTTGTGGTCAAAGAAAGCTTTACCAAGTTGAAAGATTTCATGGCATCCTCGATCCATTTCACAGTGTTGTCCTTCTTCAACATATTAGATAACTCACAAAAATGCGCAGCCAAATTTGGTATAAATCTATGTAAGAATTTCATCTTACCATTGAAGGCTTGGATCTCCTTTTTATTGCACGGAAAGTATATTTTCTGAATTGCCTCCACCGTAGAAGGATCAATACGAATACCATCTTTGGAAGTTATATGACAGAGGAGACTACCTTCCTCCATGGCAAAAAGACTCTTCTTTGGATTTAAAGAAATCCCAAGTTCCCTGCACTTTTGAAAAACAATCCTCGGGTGATGTAAATGCTCATCATCATAACCAAAAAATATTGTCAAGTCATTTAAGTAAACCACTAAGAAATCATCCTTATCATTAGCAAAAGCTATATCCATGGCCCGCTGAAAAGTGGCCTCGACATTCTTCAGCCCAAATGGCATCTTGGCATACTGAAAAGTCCTCCATGGTGTTGTGAAGGCAGTTTTGTCTTGGTCTTTTTCATGCACCAAAATCTGATTGTAACCAAGTAGCCATGTAGTAGTAAAATCTTTGATGCTCCAACTACTCTTTGCAGAATGTGGTCCATCTTAGGAATACGATAATTATCTTTCAGGGACACTTTATTTAGGTTCTGGAAATTAATGCACAACCTTATATCTCCGGTCTTTTTTCGTACCAGGACCAAGTTTGAAACCCAATCAGAGAATCTAATTGGAACAATGATACCAGATTTAAACAATCTATTTACCTCTTTCTCAATGGATGGCAACAACTTTGGGCTGATCCTCCTCAACTTTTGTCTAAAGGGTTTTTGATCCGGCTTGATATGAGTGGTGTGCTAAATGATGTTCTTGTCATACACTTTCAAATCTGAGTAATCACACGCAAAAACATCAAAAAATTTAGAAAGCAACTTAACATACTTAGCCTTTGACTTAGGAGATAATATTTTTGATAACTTAACAAACTTGGGCTTGTCTGTTGTCCCAATGTTTACATCTTCAACTCCTTTATCGGTAGGAACCAAGGTTCGTTTTATCTCCACATCATCTTGATCAAACAACTCCTCTAAAGGCATAATACCTCTAGGAATAACATTATCCTTTAGCTGTAAAACATCCATTTGATTTATCTCAATGTCTTGCTCATCAGAATCACAAACATCATCAATGAAAGCATCCTTAAACTTCCCTTCATTCTAAAAAAAGGAACTGATTTCATTTTCATCCCAGACAACCTGCCAATATCTCAAATGATCAAGAATAGTAGGCCTATGTTTGACATGAATTTCAAATTTATTTCTAGAATTCATTTGAATTTTCAGATTTCTCACTGTTGTAGCAAGTGAATCAACAATGATTTTTTGACTTCTTGACACCGCTGTCAATGCATGTTCTGGAAACATCTTAAAGATATCCAAGATGTGTTCTTATAAGCTCTCGTCAGTGGATGCTTCACTTGATATTCTCCTTTGACTTGTTTAATCACTAACTCTGAATCACCATAAATAGAAATCCTTTTCGCACCAACCTTCTTCAAAATCTTTAACCTGTAATCAACGCCTCATACTCCACTTCATTGTTAGAGAAATCGAAAGCTAATTTATAGGAACACACTCTAACATTACTTGGAACTTTGTTTGGCTAAAAAATAGGAATTCAAATCCAAATTCCAATACCCGCACCATCCTTACCCAAAACACCATCGAAGCCCATGCTCCAAAGGCCATCTTCGTCTTCCAAATGTTGGAATTCTGGTATTGTTTCAATCTTACCTTTGCTGGTTGCTTCATTTTTTTGTTCTTCATTGAATTTATGCTCCTAGGGAGGCCGCTCAAAAGGAATTGACACTTTTTTATTTTCTTGATTAAGAACTGCTCTAAAACACTCAGAAATTTCGAGTACATCATCTACTACTACGAGTTGAATATCTACATCATTCAATTCACTATCATTGTACAAAATAAAAGACTCTAAATATGTATGTACAACATTTATCGGATGATTTATGGGATTCTCTTTATTAGCGATCATATATTTCATCTTCTCTTCCTGGTACAACTTCCTCAATTGATCGAAAACAGGGATTGTAGCATAAGAGAAGTCAAGTTGTAAAATGCCTTTAACTTTGGCTCCCCACGATCTAGACAACAACATACCAAATCGAGGTGGTATATCAGCTACTACCATGTCCATCAAAAAATTCTTGGCTAGGATTTGATCTAAGGAAACCACTAAATCTTTGATGAGACCAATGCAATGAACTCTACCAAAATCAAATGAATACAAATCATGATACGATCAATTGATATCTAGGCCCAGATTTTCCATGATAGCCTTGGGCATCAAATTGTGAGAAGCTTCGAAATAAAGCATAGCATTACGAAGAATATACTCATGCAGTATAAGACTCAAATAAAAGGGAAATGCCTCGCTATATTCTAGCTGACCATCTATAGCTGGACTGGAAATAAGCTCAGGATGATCATCCTCAATGTTGTAGCATCCATTGTTATTTAAGTTTTATTTTCAGTTTATCAAAAATATGAAAGAAAAATAAAATATTATGTTATAATGGAAATAAAAAGAAATGCGAAGATTTGAAAGAAATGGTTGATTTTATATTATTAATGGCTTTTGAAAGTGATAAACCCGCGAGAAGATCTAGGTCGTCCGATCAACAAGCCATAGATCCGACAACAATCGTGTAGTTAACTAGAATGGGGTTTATTTAAGAGATCGAACACGATAGTGTATCAAATACAGTTTAATTTGCTGAAGTCCGAACCAAATATCGGGTCGGAAAGTAAACAGATTCTATCTTTAAAATTGGACCCGATAAATCATTAACTGGAAGTTTTTATTTCCTATTGGGTCTATATAATGCCGATGGATATCGGGTCAGCAAAGTAATCAGGTTTTATCTTTAAAATTAGACTCGATAAATCATTAACTAGCAGTTTTTATTTCCTGTCGGGTTCATATGGGAGTCAAAGGGGCGCTGAAAAGGTGGACGTGACAGGCTATGAACTGAAGTGTTAATTATTTTGAGCTTTCTGGTAACCAAAATCTTGTTGTTGTCTAAGGTCATGCAGGTTTAAGAGGGGCGATCAAGAAATAACTTGATAAGTACATTGAGGTGTGTTTCGTGGAAGCAATGAGCATGAAGATTAATTAATGCTCAACCCCCATAGTTGATCGTGAAGTTAGCATGGTTGGTCGCAATGTGTGGCCTGAAATTACTGTGGGGGTTCAACCTCATTGAATCTCTCATACTTTCTTTACCCTTGTTGTGAGCTCCCAAAGCTTTTCGCCCCACATCGCTCATTCCACATCTTCCACCTCTTTCATGTGTTAATTGCCCACGTCACTCACCGTACCCCGCCACTTCATCTACTACTCCATTAATGCACAACATTTATTTCACAACATTTATTACAATTTTTTCCCCCAGTTTAGTTATTGTATATAAATAAAATAAAAGAGAACATTGTATTGATCATTTTCTTGTAAAACGAAGCAGTTTTCTTTCTAATTTGAATTTTTGAGTCAACAATTGTCTTCAGCGGATGCCATGACTAAGCAAGTAAGTTCTTCCTCAGTCATTCATACCCCATTAATGGATGTCAAGAACGATATTCCTTATACCCCCTGTACCATTAAACATCTTCCATTGTATCAAGAGGTCATGTTGAACCATAAGAAATATCATGTAGCCATGGAAATGGTTAGGTCCAGTGTCCTAGCTACTTTTGTTCCTAGAAATCATTTATTTCCTGAATTTGTCCAATGGTTAGCCTCAACAATGTACCCTAAGAAATGTTTTGTAATGAACCAGTCAGGGAAAAATATTTTCCAAGTAACTTTATAGCTAACACACCAAGCCTTGAATTATCCTGTATCAGGGAATTACAGTACTTCTACTGAAGAATCCCTAATTTCTATTGGAAACAATATTGAGAGGGGGGTGAATCAGTATTACCAAGTCAATACTTTTTCATTTCCATAATCAGATTCGTATACGCTACTTCAGTTAATGAAACTTGCTTGTATACACAACTGTGTTTAAGGCAACTAGCGTATATCCCGCACACTTAAGATTGAGTTAATTCTTCATATGTTGATCTTTAATCAGTGCATTAGAACCATATAAATAGAATAGACAATCACACACGAGAACGCAAGATATAAGGTGGAAACCCAATGTGGGTGAAAACCACCTGCTGTAATCGTCTCTATCTTCTTTCTAAATTAGAAACTTCCTTTTACAATTTTTTTGTACTGGTGCAGTCTTATACCAATACATAGCCTTCTACCTGCAGAAGGCTACAACCTTCTCTCATTCTCCATATTTTCCTAGAAGGGATCTACAACCCGCTAGCTCTTGTACTAGCTGATATGTTTACTAGTATGTAGGTTCTAGCCTACGGAAGGCTACAACCTTCTCTTTTCTTCCAGGGACCACGTTTCATAAATTTTCAGATTGGATCCATCAATAGCATCATTTAATCATCTACATCAAACAATATCCTTTTGCACCAACCAAAATTGAATCAACCAATCACTTTGACAAATCTTCAGAATGTTGTAACTAGAATATAGTAACCATAACCCAAGCTAGAACCCAAAACATTGCAACAACAAACAGAAGTAGCTAAAATATATTTTGTTAGATTTATGCTTCTTCCTTTTGTCGAACCTACGTGTATACACACTTTTCTCAAGACGAACCTGCGTATAGATCTACAAATCAAAATTAAGATGTATACGTTATTTTTATATGTCGAACAAGCATGTATACGTGCCTTTTCTAAAGTGAACCTGCGTACAGATTTGTAAATGATGATTTAAACTCTACAACAATTTCAGACTTCAGTTTTACCCAGATCATCATATTTACAAAATACAACATGTGCCATTTATACAGATAAATGATAAAAACCACATACATATACTTCCCTTCAAGCTTTAAGATCTTGACCCATCCTTAGATCTTATCCTTCATCAAGTGCTAAGGTTCATCCTTGGTTCAAATCTAGCTATGCACCATAACCCAATAGCCTGTATATTAGATCTTTCTCTTCATCAGATATTCAATTCATGAGTGCCTTTGCCTAATGATCTTCTCCTCCTTTTATAGTCTTAGGCCTTACCCAATACCATGGACTAAAACCACTTAGAACCAATACGATGGACCAAATACCTGGGGTCAACACTTTGGATAAGATACCTTGGACCAATATCATGGATAAAAATACCATGGACCAAATACCATGGGCCAAAACTAAGTTTTCCAACATGTACACACCTTTCCTTCTGTGAAAGTGCATGTGTACGCCATACTCACCTTTTGGTCTACGAACCTGTGTGTAGACGCAGCTTGGTCAATGGGGAACCTGCATATACCTCTATTTCTTCATTCTGTGAGACTCAACTATGATCTATCATCTGAGTGAGTTTCCATCAAGGACAACACCTATGTCATAGTGCCGAATATGTGTCATAATGCCAACAATCTCCCCCTTTGGACTTGATGGCAACCCCAAGTCACTCTCGCCCTTTATCATCAAGGGCAAAGGTTTATGCTCCCCATGAGTACGTGTTGAAATCTCTGATATGCTGAAGTGTGCTGATTGAGCTTCATTCTCGAGTCCATGCTCCCCCTGAAGATAAGCAAGGTTTGCAAAAGGATGTTCTAAAAGAAGAACATGACTCTATACAAACATCATAAATGACCTTCCTATCACCAATGACTCATACATACATCCATCTCCCAACCAAGTGGGGATATACCAAGTGTTTATACATGTCAAAACAAGAACATTACATCATCCATCCCATGCATAGTGGGGAAACAAAATAGGTCATTTCATGACCTTCAAATTAAAAGATATACATGACATGGAGACCAAATATAAGACCATGATAATTATCAGCAACTATCATTAGCAGCATCTGTCAATCACCATCCAGACCAGTAACCATGATCTCCCCCTGAACATGTTCCACCTAAATAAAAAACAATTGTGAATTTGTACCAAGATCTTCTAAGATAATGCCAACAATGCATTATTAGAAGTATATGCTCCCCCTGTGCCAGATGATCACTATCAGACCCATATCAGACTCCTTTCATCCTGAGTCTGGCCCACTGTTTTTCTTCAAACCAACATATACGTGATTGTATCCACAGAAACCGGTGTATGTATGCGGATACGCTTCCTGGAACTCGCATATAACCACTTTTCTCTGAAATAGATAAATTTTAACAGCAAGATGATGCATCAAGTACTCCCAATTCCCGTCTGAGATATTCAAATGTCTCTCTGGGTAGAGGTTTGGTGAATATATCGACAACCTATTCTTTGGAGGGAACATACTCCAATTTTACCTTTGTTCAAGCACTTGTTCATGTAGAAAATGATATTTTATGGGTATGTGTTTGGTCTTGGAATGCATGACTGGATTCTTTGAAATATTGATTGCACTTGTATTATCACATAGAATGGAGATGCGTGGAGTACATGTGATTTGAATGTCTTGCAATGTTTGCATCATCCAAAGGAGTTGTGTGCAGTAAGATGCAATAGCCACATGTTTTGCTTTAGCTATAGAAAATGCAATTGAACTTTGTTTCTTGCTGAACCAAGAAACTAATCTGGAACCCATATAGATGCACCACCACTAGTGATTTTTCTGTCATCAATGCTTCCTGCCCAATATTCATCTATACATGCATGAAGTGTAAGATCTGTATCTCTAGGATACCATATCTTACACTTGGAGATATTTGAAAATCCTTTTGACTGCCTGAAGGTGTGATTCCTTTGGATTTTCTTGTAATCTTCCAACTATTCCCACTACATGCATGATGTCTAGTCAGTTACCTATTAGATAAAGTAGACTACCAATCATGGATCTATAGGTTGGTTGATGTACTGCTATTGATTCATCATTTGAGATGAGACTGTATCATGTTACCATTGGGGTACATACTGGTTTAGAATCTTCCATGCCATGCTTTTTCAAGATCTGTTTGAGATATTTGGTTTGTGACAGAAAAATACCATCTTTGTGTTGTTGAACTTGTAGACTAAGAAAATATGTAAGCTCACCAAGTAGGGACATTTCAAATTCTTGCTGCATTACCGAAGCAAAATTCTGACTCATGAATTCTTCATTGCTACCAAAAATGATATCATCAACATACATAACAAGTATTGGCAATTTATTATTGTCAATATTTATATATAGATTTCTATCAGCTGACCCTTTTGAAAAACATTATTGATGGAGATATTTGTCAAGACAATAATACTAGGCCCTTGGAGCTTGTTTTAGACCATAGAGAGCTTTTTTGAGTCTGCATACAAGTTTTGCATCATTTCCAAGAATGAACCCATCTGGTTGTTCAATATAGACTTCTTCTTCTAAGTCTCCATTAAGAAAGGTAGATTCTACATCCATTTTGTATACTTTGAAGTTCTAAAAGCTAGAAAGAGCAAGGAACATTCTTATAGCTTCAAGTCTAGAAACAGGTGTAAAACTTTCTTCAAAATCTATACCTTCTTGTTGAGCATATCCTTTACAAACAAGTCTAGCCTTATTTCTAATAACTTCTCCATTTTCATTTAGCTTGTTTTTGAATATCCATTTAGTTCCTATGATATTCTTATCATGAGGTCTAGGAACTAATTCCCAAGTATTATTCTTTTCAATTTGCTCAAGTTCTTAATTCATGGCTTTGACCCAACATTCATCTTTACATGCTTCACTTACATTTTGAGGTTCGGTGGAGGATAGTAATGCTAGATAGCTTGAAGCTTCTGAAATGGTTCTTCTTGTCTGCACACCTGCCCCTTTTGTCCCAAAATTTGTGTCTCTGGATGATTTTTGTGAACATACCTAGACGGAGTCTTTTTTCTACCGTTATCTCTTCTTCTGGTGATTCATTGGTTTCTTCTTCAGAATTAGTCTGATTTGATGTGGAATGATAATCCTCATCTTCTTCATGCTCTTCGGTTTTTATTTGCCTTGGATTTTTGCATGTTTCATCAACCACAACATCAATACTTTCAATAATTTTCCCAAGTATTTTATTATAACATTTATATCCTTTACTTCGGGAAGAGCAATCAAGGAGAATACCTTCATCACTCTGGGTTCAAACTTACCAAGTTTTTCATCAGTCCTTTTGATGTAACATTTGCTTCCAAAAACTTTGAAGTATTTTACAGTAGGAGTCCTACCATACCAAAGTTCATGAGGACTTTGAGTGCTATTTACCCGAATGTTTGTTTTGTTGAGAATAGTGACGACAGCAAATGCAACTTCACCCCAGAAGGTTGCAGGAGTTTCAGACTCATCTAGCATAGCATGAGCCATTTGTTGAATATTTTTGTTCATACTTTCTACCACTCAAATTTGCTGAGGAGTCCTTGCAATGGAGAATTCCCTTTTTCTTCCATGTTCTTCACAAAATTCAAAGAATTCATCCGAGGTAAATTCCCCTCCTCGATCAGATCTGAGGCATTTGATTTTACGATCTGATTCATTCTCGACCAAAGCTTTGAAGGATTTGAATTTTTCAAATGATTCATCTTTATGCTTTAGAAGTCCTATCCAACACAATTTGGAGAAATCATCAATGAACAATATAAAGTATTCTTCTCCATGAGGTGAATTTTTCCTTGATGGACCACATAAATCAATATGAACAAGTTTAAGAGGCTTACTAGCTGATCCTTCCTTTCTAGGGAAATGTAACTTAGTTTGCTTACAAAATTGACATGATTTTCATATTGTATTTTCTGGAATGTTGATATCAGGAAGATCACAAACAACCTAGAATTTGCATGCTTTCCTTATTTGAGAGAAGCTTAGATGCCCCAATCTTCTGTGACATAGCCAGTGTTCATCATTTTGCTTAGATAGAACTGTTGTTGTCCTCCTTTGAGTATGTATAATTTATTTTGAGTTCTTATACCTTTGATCACGGTTTCACCTATATCAAGCTCATGAACAACACATCCATTTGATCGAAATACTACTTCATTTCCTTGATCACACATTTGAATAACACTTAACAGGTTATGCTTTAGACCATCAACATACATAACATTTCCATATTTAACCTTTTCTTTTAAGGGAATAGAGCCTTTACCTTTTATGACAACAGGAGTGTCATTTCCAAATGAGACCTTCTTTTCCTTTTCTAAGGCATTATATGACTGAATTTTTTCTTTGTCACCTGTCATGTGTTTTGAGAATCCACTGTCGATGTACCACTTATTTTCTTGTCCTTCTGCATACTATGCTATACCACATATTTCCGGTTGTGGCTCTTTCTTTTTCCATATTTTGGGACTTAATGAAGTTTGATCCTTCTGAGATGTTTTCTGAAATTTACTCCTGCATTCAGATTCTTCATGATAGAAGTTGTTGCAGATAGAGCATTCTATTTCATTTTCAAGAAGAGAAAATTTATTTTAAGTTTGTTTCATGATCCTTGTCACATTCCTTTGATTTTGTGCTTCTCTAGTCATGATGGTCTTGTAAGCAACACATTCCTTTGATTTCGTGCTTCTCTAGTCATGATGGTCTTGTAAGCAACACATTGAGCAGCTTTGTGTCCAAAGTTATGACATGAAAAACATTGGCCATGAAAGAAGTTCTTGCAATTATCAAATCTACTGACCTGGTGATTGTAGTTTCTATTGATATTCATTCTTGAAGTAGATTCAATATGATTTACCTGTGGTTTGTAGGTTCTATTCATCCTTGCGGTAAAGTGAGTCTGATTTACCTGGTGATCTTCTTTATGCCTTTGCTGATGATTGTGAAACTATTCGCTGCTCTTTGCTACATCAAGATAGTCTTTAGTGGAGGTTGACAGCGTCTGTGATTGAGATTCTTCTTCAGTATATCCAAGACCTGTCTTTATTAGAGGAGAATGCTGCACTTTGATAACTTCATTTGATGTTTCTGATCCTTTAGCAAATCTAAGATTGAGAGTTTTTTTTTTCTCAATATCCTTTCTTAGACCCACAATTTCACATTCCAGTTTTTCATTGTGTTTTTCTCTTTCATCAAGTTGGAATGTCAAAGTATCTATAATCATATTCTTTTCTTGTAAACAAATTTTGAGTTTAGAGGTTTCTTCATAAAGATAATCTTCATCTAAAGCATCCAAGAAATTATCATCTTCAAAATCCATCAAAATTCTATAGTCATTACTATTTTCATCTTCATCACTATTAGATAGACCATCACTATCTTCATGTGTATAGTAGTTTTTCTTACTTACACTTTGTTTTCTATTCCATTATTCTGATTCTTTACCTTTATCAAGCTTATCTTTATGAGGACATTTAGCAGCATAGTAACCGACTCCTTCACAAGCAAAACATTTGAAAGGTAGTTTACCTTTGAATATTCTGGATCCCCTTTGAAGGTTTTTGACAAAGTTTGCTTCTTCCCCTCCTTCTGAAATAAATCCTGATTCATTGATTTCTTCTCTTCCTGAAGCTTTGAATGCAACCTCTCTCATATCTAATGGACCTCCTTTTCTCATTTCGAAAGCAGTTAAGATTTCGTGCAACTGTGTCATAGTAATAGTCTGAAGATCCTACTTTCCTTCTATGGCAGATACTTTTGATTCAAACTTAGTAGACAAGGATCTTAAAACCTTTTCAACTAAAGTGACTTCTTTTATCTCTTCACCCAAATTCTTCATGCAATTAACAATCTCATCTATACGTAAGAAGTAACTAGCTATACTTTCATCATTGTGCATTTTGAGAGTTTCATATTGAATTCTGAGAGTTTGCAATTTTACACATTTTACCTGAGTGTCTCCTTCATAGCTTAGAATGATCTTGTCCCATATTTATTTGACGGATTTGAGCTGCATAACTTTGACAAATTATGATTGTGACAAACTCACCAATAATGTATCAATAGCCTTGGCATTGGTTTCATATTGCTTTTTACTTGCCGCATCTATAGGAATTTCCGATGGAAATGTATATCCTCCTTCCACGATTTCCCAGACATCTATTCCAAGAGATTGAAGATAGGTTGTGGTTCTTACCTTCCAATAAACGAATTTTCTCCGTTCAAAGATTGGTGGTCTGATGGATCCCTCTTTTTTGTGGTTACTCAAGGTGATGGATCTTCCTTCAATCGATCAAGCTTCTTTTGAAGGACCTTCTCTGATACCAATTGTTGGAAATAATACTAAGAGGGGGGGTGAATCAGTATTAGCAAGTCAATACTTTTCATTTCCATAATCAGATTCATATACGCTACTTCAGTTAATGAAACTTGTGTGTATATGCAACTGTGTTTAAGGCAACTAGCGTATATCCTGCAGAATTAAGATTCAGTTAATTCTTCATATATTGAATCATCTTTAATCAGTGCATTAGAACCATATAAACAGAACAGACAATCACACACAAGAACACAAGATATAAGGTGGAAACTCAATGTGGGTAAAAACCACCTGCTGTAATCATCTCTATCTTCTTTTTAAATTAGAAACTTATTTTTACAACTTTTTTGTACTGGTACAGTCTTATACTAGTACACAAGCTTCTACCTGCAGAAGGCTACAACCTTCTCTCATTCTCCAGCTTCTCCTAGAAGGGATCTACAACCCCATAGCTATTGTACTACCTGATATGTTTACTAGTACATAGGTGCCAGCCTATAGAAGGCTACAGCCTTCTCTTTCCTTCCAGGGACCACGTTTCAAAAATTTTCAGACTTGATCGGTCAATAGCATCATTCAATCATTTTCATCAACCAATCTCCTTTTGCACCAACCAAAATTGAATGAACCAATCACTTTGACAAATCTTTAGAATGTTGTAACCAAAATACAGTAACCAGAACCCAAGCCAGAACCCAGAACACTGCAACAACAAACAAAAGTAGCTAAAATATATTTTGTGAGATATACACTTCTTCCTTTTGTCGAACCTATGTGTATACGCACTTTTCTCAAGACAAACCTGTGTACAGATCTACAAGTCAAAATTAAGATGTATATGTTGTTTTGATATGCAAAACTAGCGTGTATACGCGCCTTTTCTAAAGTGAACCTACATACAGATCTATAAATGATGATTTAAACTCTACAACAACTTCAGACTTCAATTATACCTAGATCATCATATTTACAGAATACAACATGCACCATTTATACAGATAAATGATCAAAACCACATAAACATACTTCACTTCAAGCCTCAATATCGTGACCCATCCTTAGATCTTATCCTTCATCAAGCGCTAAGGTTCATCCTTGGTTTAGATCCAGCTATGCACCATAACTCAATAGCCTGTATATTAGATCTTGCTCTTCATTAGATATTCAATTCATGAGTGCCTTTGCCTAATGATCAACTTTCCCACTTCCCTCGGTTAAGGGCAGGTAGTGATGTGATGTTAATATTGGCCAGGCAAGCTGGATGATTGTCAACTCTTCCAAGGCCTTCCTTTCCTTTCTCGACCATAAGAACTTGACCGCACACATATAGCCAAGTACCTCGGTGATAATTCATCGATGCTAAGCTTGCCATTATCCCTTCGACATATATTGAAATTTGATCGATTCAAATTTTTCTTCCGATACATATAGCGGGAAGAATAGATTGACTCATCACTTGAATGAAAGACATTGACAATACCATGGACTAAAACCACTTAGAGCCAATACCTTGGACCAATACCATGGATCGAAATACCATGGACCAAATACCACGGACCAAAACTAAGTTTTGCAACATGTTCGCACCTTTCCTTCCATGAAAGTGTGTGTGTATGCCATACATGCCTTTTGGTCTATGAACATGCATGTACACACGACTTGGTCAATGGGGAACCTACATATACCTCTATTTCTTCATTCTGTGAGACTGAACTGTGATCTTTCATCTGAGTGAGTTGCCATCAAGGACAACGCCTGTGCCATAGTGCCAAATCTGTGCCATAATGCCAACAAGCTCTTATTATGAAAACATGTCTCCTCAGGAGCTTTCCCATGTCACGTCTTTTTCAGCTCCTAAATCTGGTCAATTCTCCCTTGATGGAAATATTTTCCCTTTATAGATGTTTGTAGTTAATATAAGACCTGTGTTGTAAATAATTGCTAAAATTCTAGGAAAGGAAGACTCCAAGCAAGTAGACAAAGTTGTGCTGGAATTCTTCTCTTTAATGATTAGGCCTGAGATAGTGCTAGACAACCCATCTTTCTGGGTATAGATTATCAATACTCAATTTATGACTTTACCTTTCACTGGTTCTTTCAAATTCCCTTCAATCACCATTTATTTATTTTTGTATCAAAATCCTGATCATTTCTCTGGTTTAAGGTTGAATATGGTTGATATCAATAAAAATAAGCAGTCAATAGTGTTCTGGATAGACCTAATAAGAGGTGATCTAGAAGGTGGTGGTTTATTTGAGTTTGTTTATTTGTTTCTTCTAGTGGCTTAAGATCCTGAATGGAAGCCTACCACCAACTTTCTTTCCTAAAGCTCAAGAGCATCTTCAGTTGAGTAAGGATGCGGGATGTGGAGATTGGTTTATTTTTGAAGAACATGCAAAGATTAGGCTTTATGGGGCCTTTGTCAAGCCATAATGGTTACCTAAGTTGTGCCAATGAGGATTTTTGATCTTGAATTCATAAGGCAGAGCTTAGATGTTGATCAAGTTCATTTTGTTCCTATGAAGAAAGGATTCTTTTTCAAGTTGCCTAAAGCAGTGGGACCCTTCATTGTAAATACTAGACAAAGCGCTCTAGAAGTTGAAAATTTGTTGAATGGTATGGGTTTTAAACAGGGGGTTGAGTGGACTTATGACCCTCACCAAATTATTTAAAAGAGAATATTCGAGAATGGCTATTCAACTTTTCTACATAAAAGCAGACCTGAAACTGAACAATTGGCAAACGGAGGTTTGCAAAACATTCAGGGAGTAGAGGTTGAAACCCCTAGCATTATAGAGCTATAGAAGAAGTCATTGATCTAGATGAGGAAGAGTCTAAAACAACAAAGAGGATTAAGTTGTAGGATGTCGTGTCTTTGTCACAACCTGGTTTGGTCATTTAGTTGGGAGAGACAGAAGGTGCTCTTGCTTCCCCTTCTTCTAAGGAACCTGTTCCTGATCAGGTTCCTTTAATACAAGATATGATTGCTCAAATAGCTGAAAGAAATTTGAAGATAAAGCTAAATATGGAGGCTCAAGCTGAGTCTCAAGTAACCCCTGAGCAAACTAGATTGCTATCTGCTATGGATTTGGAGAACAACCAACTAAAAGTTGCTTTCTTTCACCCTACAGAAATATCAAAGGGATCTTCAAGAAATTTTAAGACCGTGAATTTGATTGTTGACACTCACAAGTTCCCAATGCTTGACAAGGTCAATCTACATTTGCAAACTGGGCAATTAATTATAAATGATCTATATAAGACAAATGTAGCAACAATCAAGGCAGAAAAAATGCTTAATAAGGTAATTCAACAGTTGAAATTGGAAAAGGAAAACTCTAGAGCTTTGAATGCTCAGGTTGAAGACTTAAAGAAAATTATCAACAAAGTAGGTGTCAATCCTAATGACCAACCTATTATTCAAAAGTTATTGCAATCTTCTAAGTCAAAGATTGGGATCCTGAAAAAGAAATTGAATTTACCAACAAGTGAGCATCACATAGCTGCAGGGATAGCTAAAGTGGAAAATGAAAAAGAAAAGTTTTTGTAGGATGTGTTATAGAAAATTGAGGAAGTTTCTTTACTTAAAGAAACTCTTGACAAGTTGGAAAAATAGCTGGATGTTCATGTTTGTATGGTAGTAGTTCCATCCAACACATATGATCTAGTAGCACAAGGTTTACAACTGGAAACAGAGCTTAAAATGGTTGGGATTGATGCTAAGAAATCCCAAAGAGAGATGGAAATAGCTTGGAAACTATTGAACTTAAGTGAAGAGGAATCAAGAAGGGAAAAAGATAATGCAAGGAAGTACAGAGAGGATCTCTTGAGGTCTAAAGATGAAATCAAAAGGTTAAAAGATAAAATGAAAGGTAATGTGTCCTTAATTCAAACCAGAGAAATCCTATGGGATGAGATTATTGAATTTATCAAAGGCATCTGGGGATTTATAGTGATTATTTCAGAAGAAAGACACTTATTTAGGATATGGAAGAGGTGGTCACTAAAATAAGCAGAAGGATTTAGATAGATCAAAATTTGCAAAGAAAATAACAGATTTCATTAATTCTATGTCTGATGCAGAATTGAAGGAACATGAAATTCCTAACAGAATATCATGTGCTATTGATTTTAATAAAATGATTGTCAGAAATATCTGCATGGTTACTGCTGAGAAGAAGATAAAGGAGATAAAGGAAGCAGTTTCAAAGTTTAACATCTTGTTTGATAAGAGGGTTAGGGCTGGACTTCCTTCTTTTTGGGATCTACAAGGAAACTTGCTACCATGGAACACATATGAGACTTTGCTGGTTGAAGCAAAGAGAAACGTTGACAATACTCATGAAAGGACAACAATTTTAAAGGGAGATACCATAGTGAATTTCCTAAACAAGGATTTTAAGCTTCTCTGGATGGTAAAAAATCTATTTACTGACAAGCCCACTTACATCAGGGTTACAACTTGCAGGATAACACTTAACAAGTTAGAAGAAGCACCAAAATCACATGTGCCATTATGGAGAAAGTGCAAGGAATGGATGATAGAGCAACACAAAAATACATCAGCAGAACCACGGGCTCAAGCTATAGATTCAAATAGTGAGCAACAATTTCCTATCATTCTCCAATTTCTATTACTTCTTGTTATCTTGTTTTCTTGAAATGAATGAGGTGTTTTTACCCTCAAATGTAACATTTTGTAATGATCTTTACCTCAAAGAAGTTAGAGGATAGTTAGGTAGTTTGACAGTTTTGGGTGGTTATTAACTATCCTATAATGTATAAAAGAGGAAGATTATAGAAAAAAAGGGGCTGAATTTTGGAGAGCCTGGAGACAATACTATTTTGTACTTAATGAATAGATGATTAATAAAAGAATCAAGAGTTTCCATACATGATGGGTACGATTTTGTTATTTCTCAATTGTGCATCATTTATGTTTATTCATCTCTTTAAGTATGGTAATGAAGCAGCAAGTCTTTATTTAATGATGTAAATGAAGTTAAAATCCTTAAAGGCGCTCCCATACTTAAAACCTCCTTTCATATGTTTCCTCTAGATTATAGAGAATACTTCCCGTTAAACACAACATATTGTCTTTAATTTCCTTACATATTCTTCTCATCACATTCATATTCAACATCACATGGCATTTTGAAACTTTCCAAGTCATCTAAATATTGAGAATTTAAGGCCAAGTCCTTCAAACTCTTCAAATAAGGAATTGAATAGAGATATAAGTGACAAGCATAATAAATTATTAATGTCTAGTGGTACAATTTCTACACATCCAGGAAATTGGTTTCCTAAGGGACAACACTCAACATTCACCATGTCAGATAAAGGATCAATTTGCAATATTCTAGACACATGGTGTTTGTAATGTCTATTCTTAACAAGTTAGGTCAAAGGAATGGACACTTTTTGAATTAAAAGATGTGAATTTTTCTACCTCTTTGACAATGATGTCCCTATTATCTATTTGCTCCTTCGTTACACTATCCTTTTTCTGATTGTCTTTCTTTTTTGCAGTTGTACTTGTTGATGGCTGATTTACCTTGCTAGGATTTTTATTGCCATGCTCCTTTCCCTTTTTTGATTGTTTGAGAGATCATTCTTTGACTAAACATCCTCTTTTGGATAGGACTGACTAGTACATCTTTGCTCCTCAAAGAGTATTGTTTCTGTTGTGCACTCAAATCATTCATATAGCCACGCTGATAATCATCAGATTCGATCCCCAAATCAACATCATTTTCTAAGATGTAGTCCTCATCCTTTAGAATGTTGTAACTTTCTGCATACTCATATTCGGTCAGAAATATAGGCATACCATCTGCAGTGAACAAATGATTTGTTTCAATTACCAAATCTTCCTCCTCTCCTTCCTCCACTCCTTGAACATAATTCTACTGTAACGGGGTTTTGATCTGTTGTTGTCGTTGTTGCGCTGGTTGTTCTGGTGCTTGTTTCTCTATTTGGTTGATTTCGAATTGGGGCTGTTGCTGCCCTCTAAAGTTTGGGTTCCATATCTGTGGTTCAGGTCTATCTGAGATGGACAACTGGTCAACCATCCTTTCCATTGTTCAAATCAATTTATCCATTTTTTCATTTGAAGTGGATGTTTCTTCTTTCATGGTCACTCTTTTCCCTAATCTCATTCTTTCTCTTTTGGCCAGCAAGTTTGCTTCTACGCTCACAACATTCTTTTGCATGTCTTCTAGAGTTGTAGGATCACGTTCACGTAACTGATATGCCATAGCGGCATCAAACCCATCTGGAAACTTAAGCAAAGCCAATCCCTCTTGCCAAAGTTTCTTTTGATGTTTTTATATTCGAACAAGATTGAAGGGTATTCTACTTCACCTGCCACCAATCTAGGAACTACATCTGAAGGATAGATAGAGTAGGGATAGAAGTTGCTAGTAGGGTGTTGAACCATTTCCAAACTTCTCCTCCCAAACTTTGTACAAATAGCCTCACCACATCTTCAATTTAAACTTCATGGAGAGAAAAGAAATCATTCATCTTGTATATGTGCTATTGAGCTGTAATAGTTTCAGTGCTGTCAAACAAAGGTATTTTGGTTTGATAATAAGGGGGCATAGCACCAAGATTTTGAGGAAAAACAAGGGGTGCATATCGGGCAACCATAACTGGAGGTGGGGGAGGTGGTTGATTTAAAACGGGGATTGGGATATTCGGTATAATCAAAGGGGGATTAACAATAGTCTGAGTAGTGTGAACAATCTGTGAAGAAGAAGGTGGAGGATGAGGGATAATTTGAGTGGTAGTAGATGCAATGGAAGTATTTCGAAAATCGATAGATGGCCTATGAATCTTATTTTGCACCCAAGTGTTTAAGTTTGAAGATATATTCTGCAAGAGATCAAGAGTCTGAATAAGATGTGACCCTAATTCATTGTGTGAAAACAAATCTTCAACAGGGTTATGAAGAGATATAGAGGAATCAACAACTGTCTGATCAAACCAACTTAAATATTTACTACGAAATAAAATCTACTCAAAATTAATATCAAACTCAATGTCCTGCAAAGTTTCTAACCTTCTCGGGAGTGAATTAACTCTAGGAATGAAATCCTTACTTAATTGTTCTCCAGTTAAACTAGATCTCTCTGCAACTTTCTTAGATTTTCACCCAATGTTTTGAGGATCACTAACAATGGTCAGAGGATTCGGATCTGGATTGGATTTGTTGTATTTTTGGGAAGCTAGTATTGCCAATTTTGAAAATCAAGATATTTCTTTACAACTTTCCAATTCAGCCTATGATTAAATACTAAAAATCATCATCCACAATCTTAAGAATTTAAATAAAAAAACTTACTAGGGTGATTAATTTTTTATCTTTCAGTCCCTAGTATGGTCGCCACTATGTTAGCACTTGGATTGAACCTCAAGCTGAATAAGGCAACTTTGGGGTAACCCTAAACCATGCTTAGCCAAGTAGCTAGCCCTACTAGGCTAGGAGAGGGCTCTCTCCGTAACGATCTTAGCCAAAATGATTGGATCAAGAAACTAATATTAGGCTAGGTATAGTAGCACAGGGTTTTGATTTGATTTGTTTTAAGGGTTTTGTTGGATCAGACAGAGCCAAATAGTTAGGGCAAGGAAATTAGGTCAAAACTGCAGGGTGTTCGATGGGGAAAGGTATGCACAATGATCAGAAACTTAGGGTTTGATGGATGAGGTGGAAAGATAGGTGAGGAGCTAGAAAGAGCATGTAAACCAATAGATTCTTCCTAAACTAAAGAAAACATAGATTTTGGAATGTCTACCCAAAATAGAACATAAAAGATATGGATTCTACCTCTCAGACTTGTATACATTCACATAAAGGCAATGAAATGATGAAATGGAGTCAAAAATACATTGTAACACATGAATACAACAAAAAAACTCATCTAAGCATCATACAACATGGATCCCAAAGAAATAGTTTCAATTTTTCATTAATCTCCTACTGTAACTAATACAAAATGATATCTAATCAAAACATAAGCATCCCACTGAGTCCAACCCCTACAATGTCTAAGGCAAAGCAACATATAGACCCCAAACAACTCATCCTAAGTTTAGGGAGTCGAATATATGAGAGGAGGAGTTGTTTCCAACAAAATCTATACTGCTAACAAGAAAATAGGGTGGTCAAAGTGACTCATCCCTAATCCAAACAAATTGATACATTACACCTCATAAATTTGTTTTACCTAAAGAATCTATCCTAGTAAGCTCTAGAAGCATCATAATTACATTTAAATTATCAATTACAAGGGTAAGAACATCATCTGTCATGGTAGAAGTGAAAACTAGGTCGAATCTGTAAAATTTTGGGCAAAGTGTCAAACGCGCAGCGCCAAGTGCCAGCATGCAGCACCAAGTGCAGGTGCCCTTCAATTTCAACTGTAGGTTTGGAGGCTTTCCTGATGTCCAAATTGGGCCCAAAATAGCTTGTTGGAAAGATCTGCCTATCTACCTTCTAGAACAACTTTAATTTCTAAACTTAGATGTCATTTTCCTAGTCAAAAACCAAATATCCCAACATTGCTTAGCCCACAATAGCCAGGGCAAAAAGAGGGCAGAAAAGGTCTTTTTTTGGGTGTTTTTTTACCTTTTGACCAACCACTTTTCCTCCAAATGCTTAGAAAATGTACAGGGTGTATGTACTCATCACTAGAAACCTAGAAAGTTCGACTTCTTGTTGATTGGATGTCTCAAAAAAGAGCACAGTGCCCAAGGTGTTGCACGTTTTCCCTCCATGACTGTGCAAAAACTAGACTGAAAAACACAACAATTTCCTTGAAGCTCAAGAATGGCTCAACATGCCCAAAAATGTATTTTATGACTGATCAAAGGTTAGAGGCATGTAGGGATGCCTCTGTTAGACTCAGTCCTGTCAGTCCCTTGTCAGAAACAAATTCTCCAAAGTTCATTTCTCTTCATTTATAGTCATTAAAGAGTCATTTTAATTCTTGAGTCCAGGGTTTGGTCTTGTGCAGGCCAGAGGAAGGTTCAGTAGGTTTTTCAGGGATGTCATCATCAATAATGTGAAATTGATTCTTCTTAAAAACCTTGTTTTGAAGAAGAAATCATCAAATGTGTTTTTTTATATGTAATTTGTTAAAATGTCTCAAATTCTCCAGCTCTTCAAAAGACAGCAGCTTCAACAGCTCCTATCCTTGCAAAAGCACAAACAAAAAGAACATCATTAGCAATCAGAGACAAAGAAATAAAAAAAAATAGATTTTTGCATCCAAATGTCAGAATGCCAAATTATACAACATGCCCAGCTGTTTGGTGGAGTTGATGGTTATATTCTTGAGAGTGAACCATGTGTGGCTTGTAGTTGGCCAGACATTGGCAAGAAAACTCATGCTTTCTCTTGTAGATAAGGCAGAACATAATCAACCTTTGAGTGTGGATCCAAAATTTGTTAATGGACTAAGAAGTCTTCTCTGCAATTCAAGTTTGGACAAAGAGTTCATAGTAAAGGTAATAACTCTACTTGGAGAGGGAACAGTGTGATGGAGTAAAGGTCGAATTGGAGAAGTGGAGAGCGAAAATTTGTTTACAAAACCATGGAGTGGAGGTGCGCGCTACCCACACAGTAGGCGCGCTACCCGTATAAAGGGCGCTACCCACTTAAACGCCCCATCCCTTTGCAAATAACACGGGTGCTACCCATATAGGGCGCGCTACCCGTTGGGTAGCTGCGCTACCCATACAGAGACAGAGCTAAAAAATTTGTCTTGCACCCAGTTTTGTATCAAATGCCTCCAACTTCTTACAGGTTCGATGTTTATGTGGGGTGGGGTACCGCTTTGGAAGTAATGGCATCGCTTTTGTTTCTGATTTTCTGTTTAGTTATTGCTTTCATGCTTTCACCTCAAGCAGAAAGAGTGTTAGTTTCTATCATGGGCTTCTAAATCTGGTGCAAAGGTCAATGGTGTTTCTAAAACTAAGAACAGATCCACGATTTATGTATTGACAAACCCATTGGCGAAATTTTTATCTCAGTTATTTCTTCTGTTCATAATATCAAGGGGCAAAAATGTTATCCTTGCAGTCGATCGAAGATCTCGAATTCAGACACCAGCATTGAGGCATCAAGGGCGAACATAGTCATTGGTTTATTCCATCGACTGGTTCGAAAAATATACAATTTTTTCTGCCTCTTAGGACCTTTCAGTGCGAAATTTGGGATGTTGAAACTGGCTTTAAAATTCATTGCAATGGATTGTGGGAAAGGGATGCATTGTCTAAGTATTAGCTCTGCACTAATTGCCGCTTACCACTTTGGAAACATATAAGAGTAAAGTGCTGTGTGCGTAGAAATAAGACCATGTGAGTAAACGTTTCAATGACATTGAGAATCCATGCTGGGATGCGACGTACCCGCTGGGTATTCAAAGTTTTCCACATCCTACTAAGTTTATATATATTTTATGGTTCCTTTTTCGAACATATGGCTTCTAGCAATAGAAGAAAACCAAAATCTTTGCAAGCAAGGACAGAATCGCGTTCTGGAAACATTCATTTTGAACATATGCACTTTATAGGCAATACAGGTGTGAGCATTAAATAGGTTCCAATGAAAGGGAAAATACCACAGCTGGAGATGATAGAAATTTGTTTCCATTTATTAAAAAGTGAAATTTTAGTCTAAAAACCATTTTTATTAAAATTAGCATTTTGTTAACAACTCAGAAAATAAAGGAAAAACAAGTGGCAGTCAGAGATCGAAAGGCTAATTTGAAATGAAGATATTAACTACAACAGAAGAATAGGATTCAATTTCCTATTTATGACTTCAGATTTCCTAATTCGAATGGTCTAAAACTCCTGATGTTGCCTATTCATCGGTCATCAAGCATATTCGAGTAGAAAAAGGAGCACTATTCTATCTTAAGGGAAGGCGTTGTTCTGCCTTCAGAACAAATGATTGGCTCTGTAGTTTTGTTTGATTAAATGATAATTAAACCATTCCTTATTGGGGTCGATTTGTTATCCCACCTCTAGGCTTATATATTGTATTAAAAATCACTTGTAGCAGGGGGGATAGTTCTGAAAGCTGGTAGAGGAAAAATACAGAGTTTTATTGTACAGTTGAATGAAAGAGAAAATATTTAAATGGCGCAACTTTGATTTGTAAGATTCTTGTGGTGTGAAAGTTTAGCATATGTTTTTCTTCTATTTCATATGTCTTAGTAATGTTTCATAGTTTCATTCATTATCATTTCCAGTTGAATGCTTTACAGTAAGGGAGGTAGAACCCAATTTATTTTCTCTGCCTCGAAAGAGCATTTCAGTATTTGTGTAACTTTCTTCTGTCTGTAAAGGACTCATTGATTAAATGCCCTTTTCAGCACTTTAAATAGTCTTTTCATCCCATATTATTTCAAAATTGATTGCTAAAACTTCACTCCTATCTCGCCTTATGTAATAATCTTTGCCTTTGATTAAATCTATGCTCAATGTTGTCCTTAGTCCCATACAGCCCAGAAACCCATCATTTATTAAAAACCCCCTTTCTTATCTATTACTAGCCTAAAATCAATTCCCATTTTAAAGTCATCTCGCACCTTATTACTCATTTTATCGAGATTGACTGGAGAGAGCCCTCTCCTGTCCTCGTAGGGCTAGCTACGAGGCTGAGCTTGGTTTGATGTTGCCTCGAGTTTTTCCTTTTTCAGCCTGAGGCAGATTCGAGCGCTAACATAGTGGCGACCATACTGGGGAAGATGGTTTGTTGTTGATGTGACATTTGACTTGTTGATTGTCTTGTCCCAGTACATGAAATCAAGTTGCAGATCTGATTCTGATGGTGGACAGCTGTCAGACACATATGAAGGCTGAAACATTCACCTGGCGACTGCAACTTGATCCAGACATTCCAGTGCTCATTGATCCATTTATGCAATGGTAGGGTATGTGGAAAACCTTGCACTTTGTGAAGCTGTAAAAGAAGTTAGAGATTGGTTAGTGGATATTGAAATTAATGAAGAATTTTTCAGTGCCTTGCTTCAATGTTTGAAATCTCCGAAGTTTCCTCTTGAAGCTAAAACTGGTGCCTGTGAGTTAATTTTTGAAAAACTTGAGAAGGAGATTCAGTATTTGAATGAGAAGATCCAGTCATATGATTTCCAAGATCCAAACAAGTTCTTGGAAACTCTTCCTCCTTCAAAACAAGAAATAATAGCGCTGCCTACAGATGTTTGCATTGACAGTGTGCAGCTGGAAGTATGTATTGTGGAGTTGGGGCAACAAACAGAGTCTGGCTTTTATGATCCTATTGCAACATACATGGAAATGTTTTTCAGTTTGATTGATAGATCAGGTTGTCTTTTACGTGACCAAGCTCATTACCTACATGAAGGGCTGCCAACAATTACATATGTGTCCTGGTGGAAGCATTCTCAAGCGGCATCATTCTCAGATTTACTTGAATGGTTGATCTGGAATTACAACATTACTTGATTCATTGGCTCAGAAACAGAGTAGGGTAGATTTTGTAAATAAATAAGCAGCCAAAGGGCAACATCTTGTTCCAGTTTCATTGCAGCTTTAGTTTGAAGTTTGTTAAAGTCAGTTTTTAAATTATTTCAGTCTTGAGATCGAATCAGTTTGAGTTCAATTTCAGCTTAAAAATTGATTCAAGAGTCGTGTCGATTTGTCAAATAATGATTCCATTACCCAGTGGATGGAGGCACTATATGCTCTCCCAAAGATCTGCAGTTCTTGGCACCTCCAAGAAGCAGCAGCTGCCATCCCCATTAGAGCCAATGTTAGACTCGGTCCTGTCAGTCCCTTGTCAGAAACAAATTCTCCAAAGTTCATTTCTCGCCATTTATAGTCATTAAAGAGTCATTTTAATTCTTGAGTCTAGGGTTTGGTCTTGTGCAGGCCAGAGGAAGGTTCAGTAGGTTTTTCAGCGATGTCATCATCAATAATGTGAGATTGATTCTTCTTCAAAACCTTGTTTTGAAGAAGAAACCATCAAATGTGTTTTTTTATATGTAATTTGTTAAAATGTCTCAAATTATCCAGTTCTTCAAAAGGCAGCAGCTTCAGCAGCTCCTGTCCCTGCAAAAGCACAAACAATAAGAACATCATCAACAATCAGAGACAAAGAAATAAAACAAAACCGAGTTTTTCATCCAAATGTCAGAATGCCAAATTATACAACACGCCCAGCTGTTTGGTGGAGTTGATGGTTATATTCTTGAGATTGAACCATGTGTGGCTTGTAGCTGGCTAGACATTAGCAAGAAAACTCATGCTTTCTCTCGTAGATAAGGCACAACATAATCAACCTTTGAGTGTGGATCCAAAATTTGTTAATGGACTAAGAATTATTCTCTGCAATTCGAGTTTGGACAAAGAGTTCATAGTAAAGGCAATCACTCTACCTGGAGAGGGAACAGTGTGATGGAGTAAAGGTCGAATTGGAGAAGTGGAGAGCGAAAAATTATTTACAGAACCATGGAGTGAAGGTGCGCGCTACCCACATAGTAGGCGCGCTACCCGTATAAAGGGTACTACCCACTTAAACGCCCCAGCCCTTTGCAAATAACACGGGTGCTACCCATATAGGGCGTGCTACCCATTGGGTAGGTGCGCTACCCATACAGAGACAGAGCTAAAAAAATTGTCTTGTGCCCAGTTTCGTATCAAATGCCTCCAACTGCTTACAGGTTTGATGTTTATGTGGGGTGGGGTACCGCTTTGGAAGTAATGGCATCGCTTTTGTCTCCAGTTTTCTGTTTAGTTATTGCTTTCATGCTTTCACCTCAAGAAGAAAGAGTGTTAGTTTCTATCATGGGCTTCTAATTTAATCTGGTGCAAAGGTCAATGGAGTTTCTAAAACTAAGAACAGATCCACGATTTATGTATTGACAAACCCATTGGCGGAATTTTTATCTCAGTTCTTTCTTCTGTTCATAATATCAAGGGGCAAAAATGTTAGCCTTGCATTCGATCGAAGATCTTGAATTCAGACACCAGCATCGAGGCATCAAGGGTGGACATAGTCATTGGTTTCTTCCGTCGACTGGTTCGAAAAAGATACAATTTGTTCTGCCTCTTGGGACCTTTTAGTGCGAAATTTGGGATGTTGAAACTGGCTTTAAAATTCATTGTAGTGGATTGTGGGAAAGCGCTGCATTATTTGAGTATTAGCTCTGCACTAATTGTGGCTTACCACTTTGGAAACATATAAGGATAAAGTGTTGTGTTCATAGAAAGAAGACCGTGTGAGTAAACGTTTCAATGAAATTGAGAATCCATGATGGGATGCCACGTACCCGCTGGGTATTCAAAGTTTTCCACATCCTACTAAGTTTATATATATTTTATGGTTCCTTTTTCGAACATATGGCTTCTCGCAATAGAAGAAAACCGAAATCTGTGCAAGCAAGGACAGAATCGCGTTCTGGAAACATTCATTTTGAACATATGCACTTTATAGGAAATACAGGTGTGAGCATTAAAGAGGTTCCAATGAAAGGGAAAATACCACAGCTGGAGATGACGAAACTTTGTTTCCATTTATTAAAAGGCAAAATTTTAGTCTAAAAACCATTTTTATTAAAATTAGCATTTTGTTAACAACTCAGAAAATAAAGGAAAAACAAGTGGCAGTCAGAGATCGAAAGGCTAATTTGAAATGAAGATATTAACTATAGCAGAAGAATAGGATTCGATTTCCTATTTATGACTTCAGATTTCCTAATTCGAATGGTCTAAAGCTCCTAATGTTGCCTATTCATCGGTCATCAAGCAGATTCCAGTAGAAAAAGGAGCGCTATTCTATCTTCAGGGAAAGTGTTATTCTGCCTTCAGAACAAATGATTGGCTCTGCAGTTTTGTTTGATTAAATGATAATTAAACCATTCCTTATTGGGGTCGATTTGTTATCCCACCTCTAGGCTTATATATTGTATTAAAATCACTTGTAGCAGGGGGGATAGTTCTGAAAGCTGGTAGAGGAAAAATACAGAGTTTTATTGTAGAGTTGAATGACAGAGAAAATAATTAAATGGCGCAACTCTGATTTGTAAGATTCTTGTGGTGTGAAAGTTTAGCATATGTTTTTCTTTTGTTTCACATGTCTTAGTAATGTTTCATAGTTTCATTCATTATCATTTCCAGCTGAATGATTTACAGTAAGGGAGGTAGAACCCAATTTATTTGCTCTGCCTCGAAAGAGCATTTCAGTATTTGTGTAATTTTCTTCTGTCTATAAAGGACTCATTGATTAAATGCCCTTTTCAGAGCTTTAAATAGTCTTTTCATCCCATATTATTTCAAATTTGATTGCTAAAACTTCACTCCTATCTCGCCTTATGGAATAATCTGTGCCTTTGATTAAATCTCTGCTCAATGCTGTCCTTAGTCCCATACAGCCCAGAAACCCATCATTTATTAGAAAACCCCTTTCTTATCTATTACTAGCCTAAAATCAGTTCCCATTTTAAAGTCATCTCGCACCTTATTGCTCATTTTATCAAGATTGACTGGAGAGAGCCCTCTCCTATCCTCGTAGGGCTAGCTATGAGGCTGAGCTTGGTTTGATGTTGCCTCGAGTTTTGCCTTTTTCAGCCTGAGGCAAATTCGAGCGCTAACAACAAGTATCTAAAGTCTCCTCCTCTCTTCCTGCTTAGTAAATTTGTCAATTTTCTCATGGGGTCTTTTGAGATTGCTCCTTTCCACTTGGTTCCTCCATGCGTAATACTTGGCCATCTTCCCTTTTATCTTAACATCTCTATTTTCTTTGTGTTAGCCTCCTGCTACAGTAGGTTACTCATATTTCATGATGGACATTTTTACGGGCCAAATATGTCATACTTTGCATGCTGCAATGCTCCATATTTGCTAACAGTCACCAAAAAAAAAAAGAGGCCATGAGAGAATGCTACTCAAAGTTCATCTACTGCATTCCAATTTTGAAGAGTTATTTCATTTTTGTACAAATTTTCAACTAAAGGGAGGTCCAAGCAGCTTAATCTTGGTCTCCCAAGGTTTCAATTTCCCGTTTTAGAATATAGAGAATGAATAATCTGTCCAAACAGCCTAATCTTGGTAGATTCTTAGATAGGTAGAGAACCAAAGGAGCCCAACTGCTTAATCTGGGTCCTTGGAAGAAATAAGTGTAGATGTAGATAGGAAGACATCAAAAGAAAAGTTGAAAAACTGGGTCTGCAAGTCCAAGTGCACCCAAACCAAAAAGAAGAAAAAATGTTAGGTAAGTAGGCTGGGTAAGTAATTTTGAGGTTGCAGAATGTTGATTTGTGATTAATTCCACATTTTCAAGTGTTACACTCATACAGCTCACAGTCAGCAGGCAGTTCCCATTTGAAGGACTTCAAGCGAGGCATGACTAACTTCCTCTTCTTCTTACTCCCTAAATCATTTACTAATTTCCCCTAAAGAGGTCAAGATCCGCTTGATACCTCTTAGCTTCATCATTTTCCATATCATTAGCCTTGGTAAAGGTCTGCTTTACTCAAGGAGGGTCCATACTTCTCTACAAAGTCCTATCTCCCCTTTAAAGCCTAAGATCTCTGGAACTTAACTCTCTTCTTGTCATTTTCATATTAACTACTGAAATTATTATTTAAATCCCTATCTATTTTCCCTTCCCCCTATTAAAACTATGTTAATAGCTCGCTTATGTAAATATCCCCTCCCCCTGGTTGAAATATAACCATCAACATCCCTTGGGAATTACTAGGTCATCTGGACCTTAGTAAGAGCCCCCATCCCTGCATAAATTTCCCCCCAAGGTGTTTGGACTCCTTCCAAAACACAAAAAACCCCCCTTCCAAATGCAAAAAACCCTCCCCGCGCATTGTATTTTGGAATTTATTAATTTTGGTTGATAAATCACCAAGCGTCGAAACCCATTACACCATTTTCCTAAAGTCTAAACCCACTCACGCCATGAAATATTAAAGGTTTATTGCGCACGCTATTTGACTAAACCCCGCGCACTTTCTCCGCCCGTCCACCGTCAGATCTCCTCCCCCAGATCCGACGACCCTCGTTCATATCAGGCGCCCTCTTGTGTGGGCACGTTAGCACCCGATGTCCGACGGTTTTACCGTCGTACACCGAGACAGCTGGCGGCTTCCTATTGCATCGGGCCGCCCCTGACAGAAACTGCTTTCGTATCAAAAGCGGTCTGATGCCCTGCCAAAACTACCCTCCCCTCATGTAACAGGAGCGCCGCGTCATCCTGCCACGTCGGCTCCACCTCACCCCTTCCTACCTGCGCCTGGCCCACGTCACCTGCCACCGTGTCCCGCCACGTCATCACCCCGCCATACTGCCACGTCACCCTGCTGATGTCAGCATGATAATGTCACATCCGTACCAGAGGAACCCACTACTGATGTCATGCTGACGTCATCCACCATACAGCTGACGTCATGCTGACGTCAACAGCCAAAAAACGGAAAAACGCACAAGCACGAAAGTCAAGCTTCGGAGCTCTGGAATGAAAAACAGAGGCAGTTTTCGATGCGCAAATCGCGCATCGCTACGGGAAATGAGCCATATTGGAGAATCTTTAGGGAATCTTTTGATTCCTCAGCCCTTTTTGCACCGAAAATGGCAGAAAAGGCCCGATTTTGCCAATTTAAACATATTTGAAGACAGAGAGAGACCCAGTTCACTGGTTAAAGAGTATCAGAGTAGTTGTGAAGATAAAAAGCATGTCAAAGAGTATCAGAGTAGCAGAAAATTGTATCAGAGGAGATTTTCTCAGGGCTCGAGGCAAATCCAGCATTAAAAGGAAAGCCCTGAAAGTCAAGAAGCAGTTGAGGACGCATTAAAATCTCACCAGCACAAATGACTGCATATTAAACTCACAGGAGATCAGTGGACCAGAACTCAATGTAGAGTTATGAAAGAACCACTGTACTAAGCCACAGAGGACATCACATTAACTCAATTTTGATCCAGCTGCCACTAGCGCAGCCCAAAGAAGATTTACTTACGGTTAATTCCAGCATAAGTTAGGTTTAGAAAGCTTTTTCCTGCAGACCTGTTAGGTCGGTTGTAATAAATAAATTTAGATATTTTGCTTATATATACCACCCTGAAAAATGGAGTAGGGGTTGGTTGGTTGTTTGATATTTGTTAGTTCGATATTTTTCTCGAGCAGAGATTCGCACTGTAAATGTGATACTTTCTATAATCAAAGACTGCTGAAACATGAATTCCGAAACTGTCTGCTGTGTTTAACTGGTTGAGGAGTGACTATGGAATTCCTGTGCTTCGACATGGTTCAATAAGTGTTTCTTTAACTCTGTTTAGTTTTTATGTTTGTGTTATCATCAATCCACCATGTAAATTGCAGAAAACAAGAGTAGTTTAGGATTTTCTTGGCTGCACCCTGGGCTCAATTTCTGCAATTTCTCCATGTTTTCATCAGGAATAGTTATGAACATGCATACTTAAATGATCTTGTTTACGCTGTTTCTTTCACATATGAATGTCCGTTTAGGAATTCTTAACTTCTCCTAGATAACCATTCATTCACCTCTTTCCCTGTTAGTTAATGAAAGATTCTTGATTTCCTTTCATCACTGACTTTCATCTCATCTTTTCAACAAATTGGTATTGTTTCATGTGTAGCTATCCCACTCCATAATCCTCCTGTGACCAAGAAAACGCAACAGCAAGCCTCAATTCATGACTCCATGCCCAATGGTTTGAAACTTATCACAATTTCCCTTGCCTCTCTACTTGGAATTATCTGCCTCATATTCATCTTCCATCCAAACAAAAAATCAAAACCCCTAAACCCAATAACTAGCCTAAAATTATTATCAACAAAGCTAAATCATTAAGAGAGAGCCCTCTCTGATTGCAGGTGGGCTAGAACCTGCAATCCAAAGATTGGTTTACGGTTACCTCGGCCGTATC
The DNA here is from genome assembly GCA_000404065.3 of Pinus taeda. Lineage (NCBI taxonomy): Eukaryota > Viridiplantae > Streptophyta > Pinopsida > Pinales > Pinaceae > Pinus > Pinus taeda. The sequence continues at coordinate 7,420 of APFE030287753.1, read as the reverse complement.
CCTTCAGGAGCTTAGGGACAACCTGAGTGATAACATAACGGTGACTCCGCTGGGGAACTCCTCAGATAATCTCACAAAACCAATCTGAAGCTCCACAGAGGAAGAAACCAACCTTAAAAAAGTTCGGTCGACCTGTGTTCTTAAAAAATTTCCCAAAAAAAAAAAAAAAAAAAACAAGTTAGAAGCTGGCTCCCAAGAAGAATTCGTGCTACACAAGATCAAATCCAGATTCGAATCCCCCTGATGTTTTTGAAAATCCCAACATAATCCCTAAAATCCGCAGAAAGCAAGAGAAGCAAGAAGATTTGACTGTTTCTGGTCCCAATACAGTCCAACCTAATAGCCTTTTAAGCCCTATTAAAGTTTTGTTCCGTTCAAGCCCTTCTTCCCCGTGTTCATCATCCACTTCCCCAACCTCTGTATCCACACCTCCATTCACTGCAAATACTACCATTACCACTCCTAATATCCCAGTCACTCCAGTTGTTCCACTTATCCCTGTTGTTCCACTTATCCCTGTTAACATGGCTAATAGATATGCGCCCTTACAGCTGCCGGCTAATCCCGGGGCTATGCCTCAGGATTATCAGACAAAAATTACCTATTTTGATGGCACAAATTCCTACACAGCCCTACAACATACAAAGAAAATGCAGGATTACTTTGAGAGTTATGCGATTGATGATGATAGCGTAAGAATGAAGATTTTTGTCCAAAGTTTGACAGGTGATGTTAGAACCTGGTTTAGAGCACTTACACCCAATTCCATATTAAATCCAGAAGCCTTATACCAGACATTTATTAACATATGGGAGAAAAAGAAAGACCCCCTACACATATTATCCGAGTATGATACTATCAAAAGAGGACCTCAGGAAACAGTTTTGGACTACTGTGCAAGGTTTAATAACGTTTACAATGCAATACCACAGAATTTGAGACCTCCACTTGATCTTGCTTTGTACATATTCCCTGATGGTTTTGATGCTGAAATGGCATACCAGTTAAGGGAAAGAGCCCCTCAAAGCCTTGCAGAGATGCAAGATGTTGCTGTCAGTGTGGAGGCAAACCTAATTGCCAAAAGAAATAGAGCCAGAACCGAGAGAAGAACCACTTTCAAGGAAGAACCCTCAGCCTTAGATCAAAAACTAGATGCTATCATCAGTGGCATGCATAGGCTAGGAGACAAAGTAGAGAGCGTTTAGAGAAAATCATCATGGGAAGGACAACAGTCCAACACCATAAGGAACCCGAACTTCAGGAAAAATCAGACCACAAACGCTGGAAGGGCTAGTCCCAACCATGATATTAGGCCTCCTTTCCAAGAAAACTATGCGGAGGCATCCACATCCAATGAGCCCCCAGATGAGACTCACATGAACCTGATCGATTCGAAAAATGAACAGGAAATCTTTCTCACTGAAGAGGACCAAAACTACTCTGATGTAAAACAATTTCAGACCAAGTCGGGAGAGTCTTTTGATTTCAAACAAGGTGATGATTCTGCTGTGTATGAAGTGCACAAACAATATAAGTTAAGAACAAGGACCATTGATGTCCCTGCATCTAGCAGAAGAAAGGATAGCAAACAACCCAGCAAAATTAAAAACAATGTTGTCATAACAGAACCAGCTGATATTGTTGTCCCAAACCCATATCAGGTAACTGTGGAAGATATAACAGACACACAACCTCCTATTGATCAGCCTATATCTTCCTCTCCCTCAAAAGAAAGTCTGAACGACACTCCAAAAAATATTCCCAAAACAGAAATACCACAAACTGTCATTCATCATAACGCTGACACTCAAAAAGAAAACACAAAGAGTGTGCCCGAAAAAGAGAAATCTGCTACTACTAACGTTAAGAATCCATTGGAGAAACCATTCAACTTAGAAGCAGAAATTGGAAAAATCAAGATATCCATTCCCCTCTCAGAACTTGCCAAACATGATGTATATAGGCAACAAATCCAAAGGTCATTTCAACTACCAGAGGTCAGGGATGATGTAAATGTTTTAGATGATACCCCTGAGCTGCTGTTTGGTCCAGAAGTTAACGGAAAATCAACATATGGACCTGTTCCACCATTTTCTATCAGTCTGCACATACATGACAAAATCTTGCATAATGCTATGTTTGACTCAAGAGCCTCACATAACCTTATGCCCAAAGCTGTAATGGAAAAAATGAACCTTGATGTCACAAGATCCTATAAAGATTTATACTCCTTTGACTCAAGTCAAGTCAAGTGTTTAGGCTTAATCAAAGACCTTTGTGTGTCTCTAGTCGAATTTCCCAACAAGACAATCCTAATGGACGTAGTAGTTGCTAACATTCCAACAAAGTATGGCATGCTCCTATCAAGATCATGGGGGGCGAAACTACAAGGATCTCTTCAACTTGACCTCTCTTATGCCACTATATCTGTCTTTGGGCAACCAAAGAGACTGTATATGGAAACACTGATGAAGTATGTGGTAAGCAGTGAGGAAAAGCCCCAAAAGTTTCCAATTTACTCAATCCATTCTGATATGGATTCTTTTATTTTATTTAATGATGACACCAATCCTCCAACTAATGATAAGCCTTCAGCCTTAGAGCAAGAAACATGCATCAGTGAGGAATCAGTTGCCAATTCCCATCAACTTGTCACAACAGTCAAGGCAACTAGCAAACAAGAAGAACCTCCTGAAATAGAAATGATAAGTCTGCCCAATCCTCAGATAACTGAAACTCTTAATACAAACCTTAAGCAAGAAATCACATGGTATTTAGAGTTTGATGGTTCTGTCAATAAATTAGGAGCAGGGGCAGGAATATGGATCTACAATACACATGACAATCACACAGAAGGCCATGCCTATAGACTAAATTTCAGATGTACAAACAACATGGCAGAGTATGAAGCTCTCCTCTTAGGCCTAAAATTGCTCAAAATCCTAGGAGCTACAAAAGTGTCCATTCTAGGTGACTCCGATTTGATTATACAACAAATGAAAGGTAACTTTGTTACTAATGACAGTAGAATGAGAGCTTACAGGACTGCTGCCACAAAAATACTCAATTCTTTCAATGAGTCCAAGCTGGCCAAAATTTCAAGAGACCATAACATTCATGCTCACAGTCTAGCAACTTTTGCTAGCACATGCAAGCTTCCCTTTGAACCAAATCACCATTTCACTGCTGAGATAAAACATAGAACCTCGGTCCCCAACAATGTTAAGGATTGGAAAGTGTTTCAAAATGATGCCCAAATTAACAATTTCCTTACTCTTGAGGGCGAATTTTCGAACACAAACATTGACATGGATGCCATCAACGATTCCCGACAGCTAACAGAAGAAAATCACCATGTTGTAACAACTGCAACAGCTAAACAGATCCTTAACCCAACTATCTTTGACAATGCAAACATAGAACAGCTGAAACAAATGTGTTTAGAGGAAGCAGCCAGAGCAGAGGATGAGTTTATTGATCTAAAGAGTAATTTTCTACCTTCTGGCCTTACTCCATTAGAATACATGTTCGATGACAATGATGTGCCCAAAAAGCCAAAAATGGAGCCTCTAAATGCTGCTATAGAAGAACACAACATAGGAACAACAAAACAACCCAAAATGATTAAGTTGTCCAAAAATCTGCCCCCTGATCAAAAACCAAAATATGTGAATTTGTTCAAAGAGTTCCAAGAAGTATTTGATTGGAGTTATGACGACCTGAAGTCCTATGAAACCTCAGTGATCCAACACACCATTCCCCTAAAACCAAATCAAAAATCGTTCAAACAGAAACTTAGAAGAATCAACCCCATGCTTCTTCCCCTCATTGAAAAAGAAATAAAGAGAATGTTTGAAGCAGGTATCATTGCACCCATCAGATTTTCTGAATGGGTATCTAACTTAGTTCCCATAAGGAAAAAATCAGGAGAGATCAGACTGTGTGTAGACTTGAGAAATTTGAACCAGGTCTCTCTAAAAGACCACTACCCTTTGCCTAAAATGGACCATATCTTACAAAGAGTAGTGGGATCATCTAGAATTTCTTTACTAGAT
>APFE030287750.1:63068-77180 GCA_000404065.3 Pinus taeda | reverse complement strand
TCTTTCACATCTGAGGGTATTTGGATGTGATGCATATGTACATGTTCCAAAGGAGAAACAAACCAAGTTGGATAGTAAATCTAAAAAGTGCATCTTTATTGGGTATAAGGATAGTTTAGAGGGTTATAAGCTTTGGAACCTAGTAACAAGGAAGGTTGTGTACAGTCGATATGTGGTGTTCAGAGAGGTGAAAGATGTTATTAAACATGAAGTCCAACCAAGGGAACCTGAGAAGATAGAGTTTGAGCTAAAGGAGGAAGAATTAGACTCTACAGCAGAGGAGGAATTAGAAAATGAATAACCACAAACTTCGGGTGTGAGAAGATCAATTCGAGAAAGAAGGCAGCTAGAAAGGTATAGTCCATCTGCTTTCTGTTCAAATTTTTCTTTATCTATTACTGATGATGATCCCAGAACTATGAAGGAAGCAATAGATTCAGAGGATGGAAAACACTGGAAAGAGGCCATGGTTGATGAAATGACATCTTTGCACAAAAATGAGGCTTGGGATTTGGTGGAGTTGTCGGCTAGAAGGAAACCCATTGGTAGCAAATGGGTGTTCAAGAAGAAGACAAATGCAGAAGGAAAGGTGGAGAAATACAAAGCTCAGTTGGTAGCAAAAGGTTATTCCTAGGTGCCGAAAATTGATTTTGGTGATATTTTTTCTCCTATTGCCAAGGTAACTTCTATTAGATTCCTTTTATCTATTGCTACTACTTTTGATTTTGAGGTAGAACAGATGGATGTGAAGACAACATTTCTTCATGGGGATCTGGAAGAGGACACATACATGAAGCAACATGAAAGCTTTGTGGTGAAGGGTAAGAAAGAACTGGTATGCAAGTTAAAGAAGTCTCTGTATGGGTTAAAATAGTCACCAAGGATGTGGTACCAGAAATTTGATACATTTATACGGGGACTTAGCTTCACCAGAAGCAAAGTAGATCACTGTGTGTATTTTAAATTAATTGGTGACCATGTTATTTATCTGGCCTTGTATGTGGATGATATGTTGTTGGTTGGAAATGATAAAAAAATTATCTAGGATTTAAAGACCCATTTGTCCTCCAAATTTGACATGAAAGATCTTGGTAAAGCAAACTATATTCTGGGCATGGAAATTAAAAGAGATCGGAAAAAGGAAGCTCTGGTTAAACTAGAGGAAGTATGTCGAAACAATATTGCAGGGGTTTAATATGTAGGATAGTAAATCGATGAAGCTTCCTATTCCTGTAGGTGTAAAGTTATCTGATGAACAATGTCTCAAGACACAAGAAGAGGAAGAGGACATGTCCCGCGTTCCATATGCAAGTGAAAACGGTAGCCTGATGTATGTGATGGTCTGTACTAGACCAGACATTGCACATGCAGTGGGAGTATTGAGCAGGTTTATATCAAAATTAGGTAAGGAGCACTGGATAGCAGTGAAGCGGGTTTTTAGGTATTTGCGTGGCACTAGTGATTATGGTTTTTGCTACCAAGGAAGACCAGGATTGGACAGAGTGTTGGATATTCGTGGCTTTGTTGATGCAGACTGGGTTGGAGATCTGAATCAGAGAAGATCTACAAGTGGGTATATGTGTTTAACCTATTTGGAGGTGTAGTGAGTTGGATAAGTAAGAAACAATCTGTAGTGGCCTATCAACTACAGAGGCAGAATACATGGTAGCACTCATGCAAGCAAGGAAGTAGTTTGGTTGCAGAGATTGTGTTCAAATATGGGTTTAGTACATGGAGCTATAAGGATAGACTGTGACAACCAAAGTGCAATTTTCTTGGCAAAGAACCTTGCATATCATTCAAGGACAAAGCACATTGATATGATAGAAGACAAAAAGGTGTTGCTGGTAAAGGTGGACACTTTGAAGAATACTGCAGATGCATTGATAAAATCTGTGAGCTCTGAGAAGTTCTCTTGGTGTATAGAAACAATGGGTGTTGCAGGGATGGATAAATGACTAAGCTCTCTTGTGGCCCCCTGTGGAAAGAAACAACAAGTGGGAGAATGTTGGGTTGTGTTATATTCTTTCCACAACTAGCCCACGTAGTTAATAGGGGGGTTAGAAGGGGGGTGGAGCCCCCCTTTCGTTGCGTCGATTGCGTAGCGGGGGGAGTCATAGGGGGTTTAAGGGTTGCAGGTAACCCCACCCTATGGGGTTTGGGGTAGCGCCCCGGAAAATTTTGGTTTTGGACCCTATGTTAGGTTGGGCGGACCTACCTATGGTTTTGTGCATGATTTTTGCACATGGTTTTCCCAAGTCATCAAGTGTTGCCCACCCAAAATAAGTTCAATGAGGATCATGGCCTTCTAGATAAGGTCTATAATCTCGGTTTGCTAGAAATTAGACCTATGATAACCCTAGTTACCTTTAGTAATTTGCACGTGTGATTAAAATAAAGAAAGTTGTGGTTGTCTTCCTTCGCTTAGATTATTCCTTCCTTGCAACAGTGAAACATGGCCTTATTTCCTCTTTTTCTCTTATTATCTTGCCTTCCATTTCAAATCGATGATTGTTGTATACCTCTAAAGGTGATCCAAGTCCCTTTTGTTATGTAGGATTCTCATGAGGTCAAATTCCTTCCAATGAGGCTGACTTGTGAGGAGGAGAGGTTGACTTGGTCTTGGGAGTCTTTGGGACTTTCTAGACTTCCAAATAAATACATTTCTTGATACATAGTGCCCAAAAGGGTCTTTTTACATTTGACAATGACTTTACAAGACCTAGGAGCATTTAATGGATTCTTGACCTAATGACCTTGAGCATGAAACCCATTCTTTTACAAATAACAACAAAAAAAATAAATTTCTTTTACATAAAACACAAGTTAATACAAGTACATAAATAAGTATGAGGATTGAACCTAGTTACTTTTCCAAAACTCCCTCTTAACTAGGGATGTATTCATAATTGTTCACCAAGTACAAGCACAATACTCACTTTGAAAAGTTCTTATAATAAGAATATAAATAGCATGTGCAATGTTAGGGATCTAGATATTGCCAAGGTATCAATTCATCTAGGTACCATCTGGGCTACCTACCAAGGAACCATCCCAACAAGGATCCAGGTGTCATCTAGGCCACTTGCTAACACATCAGGTGTCATCTAGGATACCTTCCAAGACACCAACCCTAACAAGGTTATAGGTATCATCTAGGCTACATTCCAAGATAAAAACTCAACAAGGATCCTGGTGCCATCTAGGCCACTTGCCAAGGCACTAATTCAACAAGGACCCGGGTGTCATCTAGGCTACCTGCTAAGACACCAACTCAAACAAGGATCCAAACGTCATCTAGGCTACCTGCCAAGACATCAACTCAATAGGCTACCTGCCAAGATGCGAACATGAATCTAGGTACCTTCTAGGCTACCTACCAAGGTACCAACCCTAACAGGGATCTAAGTATCATCTAGGCTACCTGCCAAGATACCAACTCTAAGTACCATCATACAAGCTTTGTTTAGCCTAAGGTATAACAAATCATCATCATGACTTGGTCAGTGCCTCAACCTTATGGTATATAGATTAGTACAGATTCATTATCATCAAGTTCAAACTTCAAGGAAATTCTATCTTCAAGGAGTACCAGTCATAAATGGTTACCCAATTCTTTGGTCCTCATTATGTCCTCATGGCCTTCACTAGATGCACATATATGAGTCCTAGCCTAGTGCATGACACATGAAGTAGATAATGATGTCCATCATCACTCCCTTTCAACGAGGGAGGATATACATGTTCCTTCACACAAAAAGGGCATATATCCAATCTTCCTCTCAACTAAGGAATTGTGTCCAAAATAGCTACTTTGTTCTTTTAGTGGGGATCATAGTAGTAATAGCTACACATTCTCTTCCTTTAGCACCATCATGTCATCAGGGAACTTCAACCTTCCTGAATATCATGGAGCCATCCTCTAACACTTGTGATAGGGTTCAGGTCATCAGTCTTGCACATTACTTTCGTCTTGTCATCAATGAAGGGATTATATTGATTCTCTTCAAACTTCAAGTTGATAATAGCTTCTTTATGAAAGTGATTTCCTAGTTGATGTATGAACTTGAATCCCAATATGAAAAACATATCGACTTCATTATTGTCAAATAGCATATGTTGAGCATGTCTTAACATCCTTCACATAGTCCTGCAATACCCTTCTAAGTAGCAAAACAATAAGTTAACCAGATAACCAATAACAAAAATATTAGACTTACCTCATCATGATGACCTTTTCATCAAGGTGTTGACTTTCTTGAGTTCTTCGAGATCAACATCCTTTCGCATGATCCATTTCCATATGAATCTTTCTTCATGCATCAGAGTGCCCATGGATCGAGCTTGATTACCAAGATGTAATTGTTAACTCCCTTCTTTTCTTCCAAATATTATAGTTGATGTTGATCAATATTGTTATATCCATGCAATCAAGCACATTCATAACTAATTATTCCTTTATGGTCCTTACAGTTTCATCCTTCTATTATGTTCATTATTTTCAAGGATTCATTGGCAAGCATAAGAATTGCTTTGCATTTCCCTTTTTCTTGTCTTGCTTCTTTTATTATGTACCTACAGTGTTAAGTACAACCAAGCACAATATACAAATACAAGAGCATGATGTCAATTCTTAGGATCTTTATGGTGTCTCAGAGGGTGAATTCCTAGGGTTCTTAAATATAAACCTTAGATACCTTGGCATTTGATAAGGCTTATACTTTTATACAATCAACCCTATGGTTCGATGTCACATCCTAGGGTTTATCTGATTCAACCCTTGCTATGCTTTACCATATACCCTAGATTGTCCTATATATTTAATTTCAATTGTTAGGGTTTCTATAGAGGGAAAAACCACAAATAGGGCCCCAACCTCTTTAAAAGATTAATTGAAAATTTCTAGAGACACTAAATCTTCATATGCTAAAGATCTCTATACCGACCCTTTTTATGATGCATTGCAAATTTTCAAGAGATTATTTTTGGCAAAAGGGAAAAAGTATACATACCTCATATATACTTTACCTTACCCACTCCAACAAAGATTTTTCAGTTTGCCAAGTACTAGGAGTGCTTCAATTCCTCTACCACATAAATTCTATTGAGATGCTAGCATGGATTGGACTTCATAGATGCTTCAATTTCTCTATCACATAAATTCTTTTGAGATTCCAACATTGATTGGCCTTCATAGATAGGTAGATCCTGAGAATTCTGATGATTTTTATAAAGTATCACAATTCTGTTGAGAACTAAAAATGAAGTCAATCTTCAACATCAAGTTTTATTCTCAATGTTTGTAATGCTCATATTTTGGACATGTATTCGTGTTAATTTCTAATTGCCTTTTTCTATGATGTTGTTCGTAATCAATTCTTCCTTTGAGCCATCATAGTTTTATACAAAGGTTATATGTCATCCAAATTTTGTTATCATGTTTATATTGTTTTCATGTAGATGATCCATATTTGTGATTCCACACATTACTGTTGTAATGTTGCCATGTGTATCATTGTCAATTCAATTCATGGATCACTATTGTATATCTAGGATTTTGTTATATTGATGTCACTGTCATATCTCTTGCTTTACAAAGGTGTCATTTTGGAGTCTCATTCTTTGTAATGCCTCAGAGAAGAACAAGTATCATGGAGGAATCTTTAATGCTGGAGAAGCTTCACATTGATTTCAGACCTCCCTTCTTTGACTTGTTATTATAACCTTGGATCATAGTGTAATAGCAGTGTGGACTTGCATTATCATGGTAAAGAGTGATTTCGACCTTAGCTGTCAATAAATTTGGATCCATAGATGCATTTTTACATTAGTTTGGTCAAGGTTTCCTTTCCACTAAACTTCAATAGATTGTAGTCAACAGAAAATAGATAGTATAAATTGTATGTCCTCGCATGTTACTCATGTGACCTACCAAAAGATGTATCTCTCTTTGCAGTCAATAACTCAAATTACCATCATGCCTTTGTATTACAACCATATTTAAGAAGACTTGGATCATAGTTACACATACAAATAACCTCACATAAGTCAAGAGAGTCTCCACATTAACTTGGATTAATAGGTTACTTGCATCCACTCAGAAGCTTGCATTATACCTTTTTATAAACTCGAATTTCTTAAAGTTGATATGAATCCATATGCCATAAAGATGCGTCTTGAATAAGCTTAAACTTTTTCCACAGAGAATTCTTGGTTAGTAATATGGACTTGAATTATAAAGGTATTAATTCATAAAGAGATACTAGATAGTAGAGTTGGGTGGAATTCAGATACAAAAATAGGATTGTTGTCTTCAGATTACAACTCTAAGACTGGATAATCATCTCAAGACCTTCTTCTTCTTGCTTTTGATAAAAGGATTTCAAGTATGATTGCAGTAGAGGTGTGCCAACATTAATATATCTTCCTCTTAACCTTAGCTCTTTTTCCATATTGGAAAGTCACTGAGTTTGTAGATTAATGTTGATTTTCCTAATTTGATAACTATCTTATTAATTCATTTTGTGTTCATTTTTCCTTCATAAAACAATTACCAATACAAACATGAAGATCACAAGACACAATAGACACAAGACATAGGTTCCATGCTAGGGGAAAACCCCACAACTTGGGGAAAACCTAAACAATCCACTTCTTATAGAATCAAATCAACATGAGACCTCCAAGACCTAAATACCAAGACAAGGGACTTCCACCAAGCACCAAATCAACCCTCTAACCAATCTTCTTCAAGCGAGGAAAAGATACCTAGGTCATCAAGTGTTTCCCACACAAAATAAATTCAAATAGGATCTTGGTCTTCTAGATAAGGTTTTCAATCTCAGCCTGCAAGAACTCGGACCTGCAATAACCCTAGTTATCGTCAATAACTCGCATGTGTGATTAAAATAGAGAAATTTTTGGTTGTCTTCCTTCACTTATATTCTTCCTTTTTTGCAACAATGAAACCTAGACTTCTTGCCTCTTTCGCTCTTGTTATCTTGCCTTCCATTTTAGATCAATGATTGTTGTATACCTCTAAAAGTGAGCAAAGTCCCTTCCCATATATAGGATTCTCATGAGGCCAAATTCCTTCCAATGAGGCCGACTTGTTAAGAGGAGAGGCTAAGTTGGTATTGGGAGTCTTGAGGACTTTCTAGACTTCAAAATAAATACATTTCTTGATACATAATGCCTGAAAAGGGTCTTTCTACATTTGATAATGACTTTACAAGCCCTAGGAGCATTCAATGGATGTTTGACCTAATGACCTTGAGCATGAAACCCATGCTTTTACAACAACAAAATAACATTTTCTTCTTTTACACAAAATACAAATTTATGCAACTACATAAATAATTATGAAGAGCAAACCTAGTTACTTTTCCAACAACTTAAACCTTTCATACTTCTTCTTAATGATCCTGAACATCCTCATTGGTCCGACCTCATAATATCCCTCAAAATGAAAAGTTTATTTGTACTATCCCCACCTTGGAGTAATTGTAGAAGGTTAGTGTGGGGTTGGTTTGTGCCAACAACTACATGGTGTGATAGCTTTCATGGTTTTCAAGAGGAGTTGCACATGACGTGACACTAGTGCCTTTCCCCCATCTTTCCCAAGTCACACCCTACATGGGGTCTGAAGATCTATTTTATCCAATGTTTAGCATTCCACATGCAGAAAATTGGGACTGAAATCCTCCCAACTTAAAAAATAATCTAGAGTGGATGTGGTGGCCCCTTTGTTAGCTATAATGTCTACTATCTTATTAGCCAATCGATGGATATGTGAAGGGACTAAGTGTAGGAGATCAGAAATCAAAGGCCTTAGTATTTCCAAACAAGCTTCGAGATGTCAAGAGGTGGAGACTTTGGAGGGTAGTGATCCATTTTGAATTCTTGTAAACATAGAGATGATAAGACTCGATTCTCCTTTAACAATCGCCTATGAGAAACCATTTTTTTGGGTAGATATGAGGTTATGAATTAGACCCCATAAGCCCAACATAAACATATATGATTTTCCCAAATGAATATCTAAAAACACCACCAACCAACCCTCTTTGAATTATTCTTGGAGGCTCCATCAAAGTTAAGTTTGATGAAGGAAGAGGTACAAGGAGACCAAGTGGATGGGGATGAGAACAGGGTTGGTGATGGAGAAAAATAGATCATAGTGAGAGAAAGATGGAGGCCCTAGTAAGAAAGGATTCAAATTTGTGCGGGAATAGACTTGATATCTTCTTATGCCCAATTGCAAGCCAACAAGGAATCACAAATATTTTAAAAAGGGATTTCAGGGGGGTGCTACAAGGGACTCTATGTCCTTAAAGATTCACCAGCTTCATTCTTTCTAGATTTCCCAAAGCAAAAATCCAAGGTAGAGCTACGATAGTTTATTAAGGGTAGACTATGAAAACATTGTTGTATCCAATTTCAGATGGTTTTATAGATAATAGATCTATCTCTATCCATTTGTCAGAAGAGATTTGCCCCACCGCCCCAACCCAAGTCCCAAAGAGAGATTGATTAGGTGGAAGTGTTCAAGAGATGCTTTAGTGATTCAATTTCCTTTCTACATAGAATATAATAAGTTGGCCCTACAAACCCTTTCTTACATATTCGATCCCATGTGAGAATTTTTTTGTGGGAAACTCGCTTGAGCAAATCCGATATCTTAGACCATTTATAAGGATGTCATAGTTTTTCCCATATGTGATCTTTATGCATGTCCCTATGATGAGCTATATGAGCATGGGATATTTTAATATTATAGATTCGTTTAGATCTAAACCCCCATTTGAGCTTGTCTTCTTTAATTGAGGCATGTATTTTGTGGGACCGGAGATCTTCCAAGAGAGGTATGAGATTATTTCTGAGTTGAAAGTGGAGATGATCGAGACATAGAGACCATCTTTGTCATTTAGGTTCTTTGTAGTGTTCTTTCTATTAATATTGTACATGAAGAAATTGAGAAGATTATGATTGCTCTAATTCAAGGATGGATTGTTTCTACCACAAATCTCTCCAAAGAATGTGGTGGCTCCATCCCAAATTTCCTAGAAACTATAGTCTTGAATTAGATCTCTATTCTAGTTGGCAGTGTTCCAAATATAAAAATCAAGTGTGGAACTTTCCATTCCAAAAGTACTTTTTTGGCATACTTGTGTGCCTAGAGTTTGTTCCAAAGGGTCCCTTTTCCAATTAACCACTTCCACCATCTTTTAGCTTTGAAGACTTTACTAATAATTTATGGATCTCGTAAGGGTAAGCCCCCCTTATGCTTTGCAATGCAAAGGGTGTTCCATGCCACCAAGGCCCATTTTCTACTTTGCTAATCTCCTTGCAATAGAAAGTAACTCTGAATGGATTGAATATTTTTTAGAATGCATTTGCGACTAGCCATAGTTGAGAAGAGATATAGGGGTAGGGCTTGAAGAACCAAGTTGAGAAGGATAGTTCTGCCTATTCGATTGAGGGTTCTAAAAGTACAAGAGGAGAGTTTAGCATTGAGTTTATTGAACAGATCTTCCCAAATGGAGCTTTTGGAAAATGGTGAATCAAGTGTATTCCTAGATACTTGGCTAGTAGAGAGCAATGACTAAAGCCCAACATGCAAGAAATGTGATGTTGTACAGGAAGATGGGTGTTGAAGAAAACCAGTTTAGATTCCTACTAGTTTATGGTGGTTCTTGAAGCTTCCATCAAGGTATCTAGAGTATGCACAAAGGATGTAGGTTTTAACCTTGCACAAAAATTACCTGCAAACGAATTCTTAAAAGCGGAAAATATACCATGGTGAGAAACACAAAACAAATACACAAAGATTTTCCCATGCATCCCAAAATTGAGACTACCGGATTGATTTTTTTCATTACGTTCCTTTGAATGTTACAATACATATATATACATGTTGAAGCATTCATAAACCTCAATCCATTAACCCTGGATTAGAACATAGCCATAGTTCCCTTGACTGGATTTACAAAATACCATGGGTAGAAAACCATCATGCCCGAAACCATGGCCAAAACCCATGCACAAAACCATAGGTAGGTTTTCCCACCTAATATAGGATCCAAAAAAAAAAAATCTTAGGGTGCTACCCCAAACTCCTTACAAGGGGGCTACGTGCGGAACAATGAACAAGGGAATCTTTGCCGCCCCAACAAGTGCGACTAGTCGTGGAAAGAATATGACACACACTTGAGAAAGGATTAGGCTTCTTGAACTTTGGGAGATCCCATAATCATGGTATCATCTACAAATTAGTTACAAGTGAGAGACTATTAGTATCCATGTAAATATATCCCTCTGATGCTCCCACTAAGCGTCGAAGCTTTGATTGCATGGCTCAGGCATTCAACCATAAAGATGAATAGAAAAGGAGAGAGGGGATCCCCTTCCCTGATTCCTCGAGATGAGGTAAAGATGTTAGTTGGAGAGCCATTAAGAAAAATGGAAAAGAAGGTGCACAAAATGATGTTACATATCCATTGAACACAAGAAGTGTGGAAGCCAAAGGCAACCAAGATGTCATGGATAAAGTTCCAGTTGAGCTTTCCAGAGGCTTTGGACATGTCAAGCTTCATTATCATTCAAAGACAGTGGGAGGTTTTAAGCAAGTGGATTACCTCATGAGCTAAGATCACATAGTCCAAGATTTCTCTACAATAGCCTAGGATTTCTTTGCCCTTTACATAGCCAACCTGCTTAAGAGAGATGAGGATGGGAAGAAGAGGTTTGAAAAGTTAGCAACTACATTTGAAATGGTGTATTAACTTCAATTTGTATATTTTATGCATGAGGGGAACTTTCTTATATTGTTCAACAGATTGAGGTTTCAAAAATGAGATTGAGATTGTTAAATCTATGTTGAATGCAATTGAGTGTGTCTTTTGAATTCAAATTTGATTCATTATTTTAAAAATAATCATGTTATTGATGTAAATCTAGTTTAAAGAATTGAGTGACATTTAGTCTAACCAACTATCATCACCTATTAGAATTTGTGATGGAATTAGCCACTCTAACAAGACAAGTTCCATGTGCAATATTTATTGACTATCAAATATCAAGAAGGCATGATGAAGACAAAAAGCAAAGAACAACTAATAGAAGAGGTCCTTGGTACAATAGAGAAAGCTTTGGATTTTGGTCCAAGGAAGACATATGACAACGTTACATAAACAAATAATATTGGTTGGAGCAACAACTGAGATTGGATGGTGGAAAAATGTAGGTAAACATCTGTGTAGAATAATAACAAACTCTTTGTTATGTCAATCACACATGTTGTAGCAAGTCCATATGTTATGTTTTAAGTTTTGTAGTGGTCCTTCAAAATTATTTACTTTGTATCTCCTTGGATGGAGTATGTATTTAACTGAGTTAGTTGTGATGTAAACCTAATAAGGCACGTGTACCCCGATGAAATTCGTGGTAATCTTGAAACTTCTTAGCGTTGGTTTGTGGTGAGCCAAAAAATCACTTGTGAGAGGGTTGTGGACATGGATTCTTGTAGCATGGTTGAGGGTCACCCAAGAAAACCTAGAACATGGTTGAGGTCAGCTGAAAAAACCTAGAGCATGGTCGAGGGTAACCCAACAAAAACCAGAGCATGGTTAGGGGTAATCCAAGGAAACTTGGGATGGTGATGGTGCAGGGGGGTTTAAGGGTACAGGTACAGGTATGCAGATATGGTGGTTGAGTGAACCATGTACACAAAGGACATCATAGTCGACTAGTGATTGCAACAGTTAGGTACCCATGCATTCCAATGGATGGTTGCTCCTTTACATGGATGCCAACATCATAGAAGTATGATGAAAATTCTAGGTTGAACCAAACATAGACATCTTATTTATCTCACTTTCTCTGCTAAATCTATGAAATGCACATCATAGTTGCAACAAGAAGCCAACAATATTGTCTTCATGATAGCAATGATTGTTGGATCACAAGTGGGGTAGACATTGTGTTCTCTAAACTCGTTGAATGTACAATGTTGATATGATATCATTGAGATTACAAAAAATTAATGCAATGGATATTCCATTTTCTTTATGAGAATGGATCGTCGAAAGATAGTATAAACATCATCGAAAGAATGCCATATGTACTTTATTCAAAAGTCTCATCCCGCAATATCTTGTGAGGACTCTTGTTCTACACATATACTTTCGTAGTATATGCCTTTTCCCAAAGAAACATAGTCAACTCCTGGTCATGTAGCATAGCCTTGGCAGAAATCCTTGAAGTCATTGGAGGTGTACCCTCTTCCGTTATTCGACCTCAAGACCTTGATCTTCTTTCTTATATAGTTCTTTGCCTAAGCCTTTCCTGAACTGACTAAAGACCTCATCCTTAGTCTTTATGAAGATTTAGGTTTTCCTTAAATAGTCATCAATAGATGTGACATAGTATTATGCTCCCTGTATTGACGCCATCAACATCCTTCCACACACATGTGAATGAATAAGATCCAATGTCCCCTTGGACCTACTCTCGCTACTCAAAAAAAGCAACCTTGGCATTCTCATCAAGTGCACACCCTTTGTGCACAGCCTTTGCACACACCCTGCTGTTCAATAGTAGATTGTAGGAGACCAATGACGATCTTCCTCAAAATTGGCAACACCTTATAGTGCAATTGTCCCATCCTCTTGTGCCATAACTCACACAATTTTTCACTAGTATGTATCAGTGCTTGAATTGGTTTGTTGTTCAACTTGTATAAGTTTTCCTCTGTAACCCAGATGGCCATTGTTGTGTTTGGGATAGACTCCTCTAAACTAACCAGCACCTGCCCATTCATGAACATGAACTCATTCATATCTTGTGTCATCCATTACTAAGAATAGGAGTGAATTCTTTTTTCATATCTTGGTACAAACATCACATCCTTAGCTTCCAACATTCCCCCTGACCTAAGTTGGAACTTAATGATTCCCTCTCCCTTCACCGTGTATTGGGCATCATCACCAAGCTTCACATGAACCCCTAAGTTTTTCTCCGCCAAACTGTAAAACAACACTTGTGCTTTTGTCATATGGCACTATCTAAGTACCACACACTTCTAGTGATGGTGCTAGAAGATAGAAAAATACTAAGAAGAAGTATTTCTCAAACTTCATTGCAAACTCATTAAGATGTGCCTCTACTAATGTTTTTGTCTGTTGTAACTTTCTCTTAACCTTCTTCTACATAGTGCCCATTCTTGTGGCAAATGAAGCACTTGAGCTTGCTCAAGTCTTTCTTCCCCATACTATAGTCCCTTACTATTATCTTCGAACCCTTCCCTTTGCCCTTCATGGCCATACTAACTAGGGCCAAGTTCTCATCTCCATTTCCTTGGCTCTTGGCCTTAGACTCTTCTTGAGCCTCTTCATGGATGCAATCATCCCAAACCCTCTCCCAGTTGAGAAGGTTCCCCTGAGCACAAATTCCATTGAAAAATGGTTCTCATGACTTGGTAAAACCATTTAGTGCCACATTGACAAGTTTTGCATCCTCCACCTTCTACCCAATGGTTGTAAGTTGATCCCATGTCTAGGTGATCCTCATGCAGTAACTAGCAATATTATCAGACCTTGACATCAGGTTGGATTTGAGCTTATTCCCCAAGATCACCTTCATATTCATGTTGTCACTCTAGAAAATGTTCACTAGAGCCTTGTACATTTCCCTAGTTGTCTTTTTCTCTAACAAGTGAGGGATCAATTGATCCTTCATGGCATCCATGATGACCCACAAAGCTTTAATGTCCTTTTTATGGTCTGGGAACTACATTGCATCTATTGGTGGCTGAATTTCATTATCAACATACTCCCAATCTAATCTTATCTTATTTCATTATGTGAAATCAATGTTACTTGGGAGCGGGAGTGGAAGCGGGGAGCGGGAGCAGAAGCGGGAGCGGGAGCGACCATTTTCAGAAGCTCCCGGTTTGGGAGCGAATCCGGGAGCGATTTTTTAAAAATGTATATATTTTTTATATTTTTAATTTTTGATACATATATGTCAACAAACACATGTAGAATGATGAATTAGACATAAAAAACATAAAAACACATAGATTGATCATTGAACCATATCACATCAATCATC
>APFE030287750.1:51235-61517 GCA_000404065.3 Pinus taeda | reverse complement strand
CCGAAAATCGCTCCTGTCCGGGAGCGATTTAGGGAGCGCGCTCCCAAGCCGCTCCGGAGCCGCTCCCGCCCGGAGCACACTTCGGGAGCGGGTTCGAAGGGGGGGGGCGCTCCCCCGCAACTATGTGTGAAATTAAATTACGCATCTCCATCTACCACCAATAGATGCAATGTCCATAATGAAATTCTTCCTACTTGCACCTCCATCACATCACAATCCCAAACGCTGTGAAGGTTGTATGAATCAACTCCATATATCTTTGCTAAATTCTTATAAAATCCTTCAACACATCACATTGATTGAATTGTCACAATCCAAACCTTCTATTGGTGGCTATGTTACATCAAGAAACTTGGGATTTTAAACCTATCCATAATGACTTTGACATAGTGCATCCTTGAATGGATTTTCCCTATGACAAATATGAGTGACATGAGCTTTCAATTGGATAATCCCCCCATGGCCAAACTCTCCCACATTCTTGCAAAATCAAGACATTTCTTACTTTTCAATCATGAGAATAAGGGGCAATCATTTCTTATTTATACTCAAGAATCCATACAACCAATAGAATAACATGGTTTCTAGTATCCCCTGCTTCTTAGGAGCAACATTGGTGAAAAGTCATTGCCATCCACCTCCCTAACTTCATTGTCAGTGTCCTCTTTTGTATAATCCTACTTCAAAGTGATCTTTGAACAACCTCCTCCCTTCACTAGGTCAACAATTTTAGAAGGTTATGGAGATATATGTCCCATGTTCCCCTTTTCTAGTTCAAGCAATCAAATTCAAACAGAAGTGCCTCTTTCATTGTTGGTTAATGATCTTGCACAACTAACTCCTTTGGTCCTTATCTTAGATGTGAGTTTTATGGACAACTTAGTCTCAACAACTTCAGGTGCAAGTGTTAGATCACCTTATCACTATGTATAAATGCAATTCTTAATATTGTGTACAACTACAAATCATGGCATTCATAAGTTACCTTCACATCAAAAACATGACCAAAAATCTTGAGATGGTATGATTGCAACTTCAACTATAGGTTGGAGAGCAATGTTAGATAAGCTTAACAACTACAATTCTTGATATGAAATAAAATGTTATCTTCACCTTATTACTATAGGACTACAATTCTTAAGACTATATATGACTATGGATCTCCACACCAAGGTACTATAGCACTCTATGACCACAGTTCTTGAGATTGTTTAATTGCAACCTCAATTATAGCATAGTGTTTAACTACCATTATAGATACTACACAAAAGTAAAACATTCAAGCCCCTTAAATATTTTACTCTAGCTACAAATTTTGTGTCTAATCATTAATTTAATTGGTGAACAACACTTGGTCGTAGATAAAAGAATTTGATTCTAGATCCAAGATATTCCCACTCTTGAATCTAGTTGTTTGTATTGGATTGGCCATTTTGCATAGTTTTACGTGCTGTCTGCTTCTAAGAAAACTCAATAGTTGCAAGATGTTTTAGTAATATTTCTTGGACTTAACAAACGAGTATTTTTTTTTGGAAGGAACAAATATGTATCTTTTTTTACATAGAATTTGTTTTTATGAATGAAATGTGACCATATTTCATGATAATGAATAGTACCATATTTTTACAGTTTTTGGAGGCGGTGAATAATTGACATGACAATTATACATGTAATGTAAACTTATGTTCACTTTTTAATCTTTAATACATCATAAAATGGTATATTACATGTCCTTTCCTAGATATGTCACACTTACATTGGGCCCTATTATCGATCCAATTAGAAGGGTTGCTAAGGTCTTGGAAACATGTTGGATGGAAACACATAGTGCAAGGGTCCACTGTCACCTCGATCAAAGCCTCTGCTTTTGAGACCCTGCAACCTCCTAAATTTTCAAGGGAGGAGTTCCAAATCTTACCCCAAACAATTCCAAGTAAAATTAGTGCCTTAATGGGGTCACTTGGAGTGGAGTTAATCTTCCTGGAACTATCTAGCTATAAAAGATGTCACTGTGCAGCGGAGAAATAAACAAAGGATTTTAGAAGTAGTGAAAAAATAAGATATGTAGAGTGTAAATAATATATTTTGGTCTACAAAAATAATCTAACCAAATCTGCAATTAGATTTCAGCTTAGGCAATTAGTTAGAAAGTTGTAAGTTAAAACATTTTGTAATGTATATCAAACTATAAAGTTTGCAAAAAAAGTAGAGACAACAACAATAAAATGAGGAGGATAGTCTTTTATAGCAAAATTTGTAACCGCTAGAAAATAGTTAGCTAATGGGTAGTTTTGACTTCTCCTCAAAAGAGTAATTTACTAGTCATTCTCAAGTTGGAAACTTCATAATTTGCTATAAAATATCACAATACAATTTTTTAACTACCAACTAAGAGGTCGACTTGACTCAAATTTACCAATTTCGTCCACAAAAACCTTTGTTAATGGTCGGGTATGGTCAAAGGAAAAAATAGTAAAGAAAAGTAGCTCAATGTTCCACTTATTTGTCTTAGAGGAAATTCAACTTGGCCATTTGGAGGAATAATTTGTCTTCAAACATCACTTTCATGGTCCATTACTCAACTACTTGGTCCAAGAAGTCTCCAATCGCTGGTTAGAACCCCTAACGACTAGTTTGAATTGACTTTTTCTTTTAAAAACTTGAACCTTGAAACTTGGAAACCTGCTTGACCTATTGACCAAGTTGTAACTAGCCACTACCACTTATAATTGGAAAACTTAATCATGGCATGGACTTCTCTCATCAAGATGAACAATTTGAAACCAAGCTAACCATTTGACCATTGAAACCACTTTGCATTGGGAATTGTGTAATACCTTGGGAAACATGAAAGATGTCAAAAATGAGATTGCCATGTGTAAGAGTTGTCTAAGGAACACTGCACCAAAGCAAGGCCACCAAAAGGCTATATAGACCATAGCCATGCGGTAAAGACAGGTACACCTTGATGTGGGTTGGACTGGTCCATACACGAATGATCACCCCTACAAAAATAGGCTCATATAAGACCATAAGTCCTCGAGAGAGTTCACCTAAGGCCCTCCAATCTTATACATGACGAGATTAACCCAAAGTGAAACTTCAAGGGACGAACCAAGACAGAAGATACAAACACAAGCCTAGGATACCTAATACAAAACCTTACATGGTTGTTACAATGCTTTGACTTATGACCTTGGACTTATAATGGTGGTGAAATATACTGCAAAAAAAATTATGTACCCCTACTGACATGTTGGTAATAGGCCCCACAAGTCCAACTACTATTTCCAAATTACAAAACCCGCCCACTAGTAAACCACCCCCACCTATCTCTTATGACTTGTTTACTCTAACTCTTGTGCATTTGAAGTAAATTAAGTTGCATTTAAACATTAACAAAAAAAAAAAAAAAACCATTTCAAATTCAGTTAACCTTGTCAGTCCTTCAGTGCTGCTTCATCTAACAGTCCCCTTCCAAAATCATTGATATGTTAATGCTATTTGAATGGCTTATATTCAGAGATTGCAAGCCAATTGATTGAGACAGAAGCCAGTAAAGCAAAGAGCTCCAAGAAAACTTCATTAGAAATTAAAAAAAAAAGGTATACCTAGAGGCAAACTTAATGATCATTAGTTCAGTCTTTTAACATTAATCATACCACGGAAATTTTACTGCTCATCAACTGAAAGGAGATATTTTTGTGAATATCAAAATACTAGATAAGTGGCAATCACAAGGATCCTCCATTTGTGTCAGAAAGCGTAGAAGCAAACAGCCAGAATGATCCACAATTTTGTAACCAGTAATAATTTCGTGAAGGAGAAAGATCAAAATTCATATTGACGAACAATAGAATTGAAGTATTGCTTTCTACGGAACACATCACAACAATCCTCTTGACAAAGGAAGGAGGCATTCATATACACGTGTCATTCGGGCTGTGATTGCAAGCTTATAGGGCGCAGCAAGCCTTGGATTTGCCAAATCAAGAATATCTGCACGCAAACTGCAAGAGTACAGAGAAGATCAGGTAACTAACTAAACAGTTAACAACTTCTCTAATATAGTTTCTACCCCTTTCAACAAACAATTTAGAACTAAATATTAAGTATGAAATACTTGAAGTGCCAACAAGAAAATTGAATATTATACAAACCTTGGCCATTCACCAGTTGAGCTTGCATGCCTTTCTGTGGCCTTGTACAAGCGGTCAAGTGTATAAAGTACCATTCCAAAAGTCCACAAATCATTTTCCTCCTGTATATGGTTTCATGTTCACTTGTTATTTCACAAAAATTGAAGGGAAAAATAGAGTATCAATATCCATGGATATATTAAAGTATTAATGAGTTCATATAACCTTTCATTGACCTCTGCATAGAATTTAAGGCATGAACTGGCATTGAATCTATAGGAATTGAAAAAAATTGCAACAGTATACCGTAATGCAGATCTTTGAAATTGCATGACAACCAAGGATAGCATGTGCAAGAGAGGCGGCAAAATCTCGTTAATGCTAGAAAATCAGGAAAATATAAAGAATAACTAAATCCACATCCTGTGGTTACAATTATTTCAAATGTATTGCATAGTATACATTAATAATATCGATGGCTTATAGCAGTTCGCACAGAATGTTAGAAACCTTTCGTAAAAGTAATCAAAGTTTTCTTCGCCATTTAATGGGTGGATTCAGAGCTGCCCATTTATTCTTTGAAAAACTAAAAAAATTAAGATCTCTGTAGGAAGTCAAATATTATTGAAGCAACTCCCACATTAGAAAAAATGTTTCAAAAATAATATAAACACGTTTTATGCTGGGTTTTAGAACCTTGGAAACTTGTTAGAGAAACACTGAATAAAGATTGTGATGGCATGAACATTTTCTCGTGAGTACTACAAGGACTGTCAATCGAAGATCTTCCCACGTCAGATAGTGCAAATATAGAAAAAAATCAGAATATAAACAAGCAACCCTGGTTATTATTTGAAATCAACTCCTTTTCAATCAGCAAAACTCCAGAAAAACAATGACTTTCTTGTTTTCTATTTAATGCTGACTTATCCAGCACCATTCTTTTTCTTTATGCATGCAATAGTTTCATATCTGCCGACATGTTATATGCTGTATGCATTTCCAGAACTGATTCATCCCATTCAGATTCATAATTATGTTGCAATGGATTCCATCTGAATAAAAGACTTTAAAGTCTTTCCGCTGCCTATGAACCATCTGTATGTTGATGCAGAATGTGAGTGTGTGGGACCCTTTCCTTTTGTTTGTATAATTATGCACTGGCACGGTAAGTTGCATGAAGAAAAGTTATAGAATGTAAATACTAACTACCAAACATTCATGCAGAAACCAAGTGCATGAATTTCAAATATCTTCACATCTATTTGAATAGCTTAATGTTATTAAATCAACAAGTAGAAACTATTAATACATGACCTGTAAAACTTACTCAATTTTATGAAATTGCCAAGGGAACCAGGGAGTTGCTAGCAATCTTGCACGACTCGGACTTGTATAAGACTCGTCTAGCTATTGACTCAGCGTCTCATATAAGAATTGGGAATGATTCGTAAAAGACTCAACAAAATATAGAAAAAAACTTAAAATATGATCAATTTTAAGCACAAAAAAGACACTGACTTTTCCAATCCTTATAACTTATAAAACCACAATATACACAATAATTCATAACATCATCTCATACTATGATAGTACAACATAACATATTCGATTTTTGTAAGCAAAAAAAATAGATAGTGAATAGGAAAAAGAATCATGATTCCATAATCAAAATAAATAATGGCAGCAAGTTCAAAATTCAAATACATGTCATAAATGATAAGTCTTAGTCTCATAACAATCTTGAGTATCATGCATGGCTATGCCTAGAATAAGCCCTCAAGGAGCTAGTGCCAACATGGGAAGCGTGAAGCAACTATGAGATAGGTGTAATTGTTGTTTCCATTTGAGATGGCAAACTAGAGAGATCCTCAGTCTCTTCATCAAGCCAACTCAAATCAAAGGACTCCTCCATAACCCAATTAGACTCTAAATCAATACTATCCAATAAAATTGGATCTAGATCCTTTGGTTGTCATTGTTTTGTGGCTGGGAAACTCAACCACAAGGCCTAAACTTTCTTTTTCAAATTGAATAAAAAAAAAAAAAACAAAAACAAACAAACAAACAAACAAACAAAAATTCGAAATAAATAATCAAACTTCATGAAGCCTACTTGGTTGTGATGAAGCTGGGTCTAATGAAGCCTCCTTTAGCCTCCTTCAGCCTCCCGCAAGAGCTTCTTCACTGTGCAATGGAGTTGCTCAAATCCTTCAATTAACACTCAATGAATGAGAAATGAGAGGGTGGGAGGTGCTTATAAAGCATTTCCTTCCCTCTAATTTCCATTTCCCTCCACTAGATCTAAAAAAAAACAAAGAAAAGTTTATAAAAATCAAATTACAGTCTGCATTGGTCTGCCACAATTTTGATACGAGTCTTATGAGGGTCTTATGCGGGTCCATGCGTCTTGAAGAGTTTGGATGAATCTTGGAGGGTCTGAGTCTTATGGGAGAGTCTTGGTATCTAGACTCATTTTGGCATTTGACTCGTGAAGACTAGGGAGTCTTATAAAGGTCGTGCTTCACTGGTTACTAGTAACGTCCACATTTTGTTTTCAATGAGCTATTAGGACCCCAAATTCTTAGCATTAATGTTGTGAGCCAAACTTAGAATCTGATTATTTTTCTTTTGAACATCTAAAAAATTAATTAAACCGAGAGATGCTCTACAACTCAGTATGGGGGAGATGTTGAGGCATAATGTATGTAAACAAAATTAAATGTCAACTTCATATGTTTTAAATAATATTGGAATTAAACATATATAAATGTAAAATGTAATGTAAAATGCAATGCAAGAAATAAAGACACATAGCTACCAATATGGTCAAAAGAAATTGGCCTATCTATAATGTAAAGTTAACATATTATTGTTTCTTTAACAGGTTATTTCTTTATATATTGTTATTGGTGTAATAACTAGCCTAAATCCATCATAACCCCAGATTTATTAAGCAATGACAAGGATCAAATCTCTTGAGGTGCAAACCTCTTTTTTGAGTGCAAAATTGAGGAAAGGTTTGCACCTTGAGAGATTTGATCTCTCGGTGCTTGATAGATCCATGGTTAAGATGGATCTAGGTTGGTAGGTACTAACAAATACAAAACACACTGGTAATTGTAAAAAACCACAACAACAAATTCAACACTAATAATAGAGGGAAAAACTAATAATAGTTACGAATTACAATGCATAAATGTTGAAATCCTCAACACATAATTCTGGATATTTCCTTAGGAGGTAAAGGTTTCCACTCAAGCCAAATCCAAGAAAGTATGGATGCTACTTTTGGCCACAAATAGTGTCTTCGAACTACCACATTAGTAGACTTCACACAAAAACCTTGCTATAATGCCTAAGAGTTTTTTATGAATAAAAACACCTACTTTTGCTTAATTACCTCTTTTATGTGGGATAATTAGCACTCTTTTCATTAACTCATAGACTAAGTCACCTGACATGGGGATTTGGGATTCGACAAATATGGAGATTCGATTGTTAGATATGGACACGTTGACCCCCCAAACAGGAAACGTTCAAATACGTTATATATATATATATATATATTATATATATATATATATATATATATATATATATATATATATATATATATATATTAAAAATTAGATATTTCTTACACAAATTCTCATTCATGATACAAATTCATTGATTCAAACTAGATCTTTATTTAGATGTAAGTTTTACAAAGTAACATTATGCATACAAAATTACAAATACAATTGTGACATAAATGATAAATCATAAATCATAAATTATAATACATATTCAATTCATCAATGATCCAATAAGAGAGACAAGATAGTGAGATAAAGATACTATAGTTTTCTCATTAAGTCATCAAAATCAAAATGTGTTACTATTTACATAGGTAGTGCAATGCCAATGGCAAATGGAAATAGCAAATACAAAACAACTACAACTACAAGCATACAAGCCTCAAGGCAATAGGTAGCTCATCACTCATGCGTCATCAATCCTCATAGTCATAATCAAATCAGTATCAGTGTCCTCAGCATCATGGTCACCATTTCTCTCCTCTGCTACATCCTCCTCCTCTGTATCTAAAGTCATCTTTGCATCTGTTGGTTGTTGGTTTTTGGTAGCATTGGATGCGCTCGAAGTCTCAAATTTTGCAGGGAGGCTTAAGCACATGTATTCCAAAGAACCCAAAAAATGGTTTGGGAAATTCCACCTAGAGAGTTTTATTAAAATAATTAATTATTTTTAATGGGACCCTAAGTCTAAACTTAGGAAAATAAAATAATTAATGGGTATTAATCTAACTATGGGTGTAACTTCTAGAAGAAGATGAGGATCAAGCATAAATGATCTTAGCCATTGATTAGCTTTTAATCTGGGTTGTTGAATGTCAATAAGGAGATTATTTAAGGAGGCTTGAGGGTCATTTGGAAAGACACACAAAGTGAGTTCAGAAGTTCGATTTTCTAAAGCAGAGTAGCTGCCGAGAGAATATCAATAGTGAGCTTTTGCAGTGAGGGGCAAGGATAGTTTGGTTGGAGAGTCTTCTCCTGAGCCAGGATATGCAACAGAGAGGCAGAGAGACACTAGAAGGAGGCAGTGCAATACCAAGGAGGGGTTGATGCTAAGCCAGAAGGGCTCACGCATAGGTTGATCCTAAGCCAGAAGGGCTCACATAGAAGCATCGCAGTTCTCCAAGCAGAAGTCCGAATTTGCTAAGAGATGTTAAATTGGCAACTAGGGCCAAACTCCATGTGGGTCAGCTTATTTATGAGAGCTGATATTTTTATTGGATCCCTCTCGTCGAGAGGTGTAGGATTGATCCAAAGATCATCCGATTCCGATAAGTATTTATGGAGATATGAATTTATTTTGTTTATATAATTATTATCAAGCCGACCAGCGCTTATATAGGCTCTAGAAGCCCAACCGACGTGTCTATCATCTACCTCGTTTTAGTATAAATAGAAGAGGATTTGAAGTCATTTGAACACACATTCTTGAGTGATCTCTTCCTCTCCACGTCTTGGGTTTTTGGAGAAGGAGTGAGACACCAAGTGTGATACGCTGGTCTTCAAGATGATGCCCTAACCGCAGTGATGCCCTAACCACAGTAAGCCGCAGGCATATGAGGATGATCTAGCAGCAATTGAAGGGAAGAGATCCTACTTCTATACGCTGCCTAAAGGAGACTAGCCACAGTTCTAAGATGGAGAAATAACACCATAGAGGAGGCCTTTACTAGCTGTACCTAGCCGCAGCCAAGGAGGGTTACAACATGCCCTAGCTGCAGCACAAGGAGGCAGGAACAGCAAGGAAAAGAAGGACTGTTTACAGGGTCCGAGTTGCTATAATGGAGGCCGAGTATGGGGTGTGCTAGGCCAAGCCCTCAAGGGCTAAACGCTGTTTGTTTAGGCACTATATTGAGGGACCTAAGGCTACAGGATTGCTGTGTGCTAGGCCACAGACCTTGGTACCACAGCAAGGTTTGCATAGGGGCAGATTAAGGGATGATATTGACCCTAGGCAGCAGCGTAGCAAAGGAGGTGTCTCTTAAGGGTGTGCTGCAGTTTTCCAGAGGGCTGTTCGAGGACTGTGCAAAGAGTTTAGGGGTGCCCTAGTGCCCTAACCAGAACAGTCACGAATAGCAGCTTACAAACATATTTGGAGCAGTGCTAGTAGTATGATGACATAGCAGCAAAGGCATACTAAACAGTGGGACAACAGCATGGTAAGTGGTACAGCAATGACATGTGCAGCAAGGATGATAATCCCAACAGCATGATAATGAATGATGCACAGGCAGCATGATAATGAATGGTGCACAGGCAGCATGATAATGAATGGTGCACAGGAAACATGATAATGAATGGTGCACAGGCAGCATGATAATGAATGATGCACATTAGCAAGGCCAGCACGATGATCATGGACTTAATGGGCAGCATGATGATAATCATGATTAGTGCAGCGTGCTGCCGTATGCAGTGGTGCAGTAAATGGACGAGATGCAGAACGATGATAGGTGAAGGAGTCACCTTGGAGAATCAGTTGAAGCAGAATGTCTTCAACTGATTTCATCGTTATACGAAATGATCTATGCTAGATCTAGATAAGTCAAAGTGTTGACTTCTGTT
>APFE030287750.1:1299-34948 GCA_000404065.3 Pinus taeda | reverse complement strand
ACGCGAGTTTGTACAAAAAGATTTGGTAGGACTATAAATGGAAAGAACTCACGGACAAGCAGTGTGGATCAGCATGGCTAGGAAATCAAGGCAATGTAATCATGGAAAGGGAATGAGTTTTATTCAAAAGGCAAACTAGAAGGCAAAAATAAACTGAAAAGGATAAAGGGATGTATGCGATTCAGAAAAATAAGCGTGCATGAGGTCGTGAAAGATAAGGAAATGGAAGATGGGCTTCAACACAAGGATGGTCTAGGTGTTTGGAAGGAAAAAGGGGAGTAATCATGATGCAAAAGGATTTTTGTGTGGTGGAAAATGTCATGATATGTGCAGTGAAGAATTAGTTCCTTCAAACATCCAATGATGCATGTTTCATTGTGATTTCGAAAAATCACTTTTGCATTAGATTGTCTTCAATGCTTAACACCATTCCTACATAAAAATTGTCACCTTTGTGTGCCATCTCCATCGATCATTCCTGTATGAAGTGACTCAAAAACAAATTAGCTCATTTTCAAGAATTTATGAAATGTCCATTTTTTAATTATTTTTCGAAGTTACACTAATTGTGGATGAAAAGGGTGTCGCATTGTAATGTTGAGCTTTCTGCATAAGCTTCTCGTTGACCTACACATAACACCAATCTCATTTCACTTGTTAGCATATGCATCCTAACTTTTGCCCACAAATTCACAAAAAAAATCCAACATACTTTTATTTCCCCCCAACTAGAAATATTGCATGTCAATGGCGGATTTGAGTGGGGTGGATTAAATTACCACCAGGGTTAAGTGCGTTGTCCTCTTCGGGGATGCATTACAAAAACAATTTTATTTTTATTTTTTATTTTATTATTTTTATTTTTATTTATTTATTTATTTTTGTTTAATTTAATGAATAACTAAAGTTAGGAAAGAAACTAAACTTTCTCGTAATGTTCTTTTTTTTAACAAATGAACATAATGATTTGCATATTGAAAGATGTTTTTGATGAAGCATATTGCAAAACATGAATTTATTTATTCCTGAAATTAGTCTAAATCATCCCTGTTTTCTGATCCTCGCGATCGCACTAAGCGCGGAGGAGAGCATACTTATTCTAAGCAAAACTGAAAATGAAAGAAAAACCTAAAAAATGAAAGCCTGCCTACTCTATGCTAATTAGGAAAAAATTAGTTACGTGTAATTAAACTTCCAATGAAGCCATTCACGTAGCAGTAACAACAATAGATTCAGTAGCAATTTTTCAAATGAAAAATGAAAATATTCGAGAGTGGATGAGTCTAGTTGTTGTAACTGCATACCAACTAAAAAATAAAAAGATGAATCTAATCTAGTACTTACCTGAAACCATTGTTCGATAAAGCTTTGATAAGCATAGTTTCTCTCACTCAGATCATGTTGTAACTCCTGTTCTTCTTCTCCGATCTGTTGTTCTTCTTCCTCGATCTCCTATTTGAATGGTTGTTCGCCATCAGATATGCAGGATTCTTCAAATGTTGAATCTTCATTTGTTTCTTTGGGAGTAGTTGAACCTTTAATTCTTGTCAAGATCTCCTCTTCCAAGCAAGAAGAGATCTCGACTTCTGCTAGGATCTGAGTGAGTAGTTCCAAGCTGAAACTCATTGTTAAACCATGTTGAAAGAGATTCTAAAAATCAGCACACTAAAAATTGAATTAAAAACAAAAGGACCACAGAAATAATCTTGAATTCAATACTCAATTAAACCCTCTTACAAGGACTGCTCATTAATTGAGTAATCGAATGCTTCAATTACAACCATGAATCATAAATTCATCAAACACTCTTCACAGCTGCGAAAATCAAACACACTTGCAGAAATGTAAACATACCCTACATGCCCTGATCCATAAGAGGTTGAGCCCGTTACAGTGTCTCGAATGCGATGCGTAGGCTGTTCCCCACGTCTTACCACCTTAACACCTCGGAGTTAGGAACATGTCTAAACATACTTGCATGAAAAATCAAACTAAACTTCAATCCATTGTGCCTCCCCGGCAACGATGCCAAAATGTTGGGTGAAACTATGTTCGTTTAATTCTGTTGTAGTACTTTCCCAACTATTTAAT
The DNA here is from genome assembly GCA_000404065.3 of Pinus taeda. Classification (NCBI taxonomy): domain Eukaryota; kingdom Viridiplantae; phylum Streptophyta; class Pinopsida; order Pinales; family Pinaceae; genus Pinus; species Pinus taeda. The sequence continues at coordinate 32,857 of APFE030287750.1, read as the reverse complement.
TTGTCAATCCGAGGTTCGTAAACTTACGAGGCACATGCACTATATATGCAGGACCGAAGTGGAACTAATTTAATCTAAATTACTGAAATCAAATTAATCTAAGAAGGCATTGAAACATTAACTATGAAAGCAGGAAATTGCATAAAGGAAAAGCAATACAACATGTGAAGAATTGAATGACAAACAACATATGTGAAAGGGATCATATTTTGTAATAATGGGAAAGTTGTTAAAAATGCTTGAGAGATTTGTGGGATCATATCTTGTAATAATGGGAAATTAGCTGAGAGTGCTTGAGAGAATATTGGATATGTAATTATGAGACGGTTATCTTCTTCATGTATATAAGAGAGTGCTCTCTCTTCATTTTGATAAGAAGGAATGAATAATGAATAATAGAGAATGGAGATTAGCTTTGATTCATATTCTTCTTTTAATGTTACACTTTCATGATTTGTAATTTGATTCTTGTAATATAATAGTTTTATTGTTGTGAGCTCACATATGTTGTTTGTCATTCAAATCTTCACATCTTGTATTGCTTTTCCTTTATGCAATTTCTTGCTTTCATAGTTAATGTTTCAATGCCTTCCTAGATTAATTTGATTCCAGCAATTTAGATTAAATTAGTTCCACTTCGGTCCTGCATATATAGTGCATGTGCCTCGTAAGTTTACGAACCTCGGATTGACAAATTAAATAGTTGGGCAAGTACTACAACAGAATTAAACGAATATATTTTCACCCAACATTTTGGCGCCGTTGCCGGGTGAAACTATGTTCGTTTAATTCTATTGTAGTACTTGCCCAACTATTTAATTTGTCAATCCGAGGTTCGTAAACTTACGAGGCACATGCACTATATATGCAGAACCGAAGTGGAACTAATTTAATCTAAATTACTGAAATCAAATTAATCTAGGAAGGCATTGAAACATTAACTATGAAAGCAGGAAATTGCATAAAGGAAAAGCAATACAACATGTGAAGAATTGAATGACAAACAACATATGTGAGCTCACAACAATAAAAATATCTTATATTACAAGAACCAAATAACAAATCATGATTACAAAACTCTCTTAAAGCTAATCTCCATTCTCCATTATTCATTATTCCTTATTCCTTATTAAAATGAAGAGAGAGCACTCTCTTATATACATGAGGAAGATAACCTTCTCATAATTACATATCCAATATTCTCTCAAGCACTCTCAACTAATTTCCCATTATTACAGATATGATCCCACAAATCTTCTCAGCATTTTTAATCTTTCCATTATTACAAAATTATGATTCCTTTGATCCTCACAAATCTCTCACATATCTTGGATAAGATATGCCAACCAAATCCTCCATGATTTTCTCCTTGCATAATTATCTCCTTAATATGGTGGAGGAGATATGGATAAGATATGCCAACCAAATCCTCCATGATTTTCTCCTTAGGAATAGGCTTGCATAATTATCTCCTTAATATGGTGGAGGAGATATTTGAGAATTCTCTTGGAATTAATTCTTCACATATTTCCTACACATCACAAAACTCACATATTCTTGAGATATATATAAAAATATGTATATTTTTTAATATTTAATCATAAATTCACTTGTAATACAAAAATGAATAAAATGGAAAATAAGAAGGTGAAACCCAAATGCATTTATGAAAATGATAATGATAAAAGGTTAATGGGGTGATGAAATGTAAGGAATAGTGAAGAAAAAGGTGGATGAAAATATGACATTTCTGAGTCCCAACATCTCTAATCCTAACTGATTTCTAAAACAAAACGAAATCAATTTAGGTAACTTTGGCTTTTTGCTGCTTTTATGACCAAAAAGGCTGGTTTTGACCAGCATTGACCATGTATCCAGGAGCTCCAGATTCGATGCTGAATAGATCTTCCACCATGTATGTACATCCTAGATCACGTCCTTATCCTCTGTTTTGATTTTCCTTCCATGCCACGTGTCACAACATAAACCAATTACAGGAAGTCATGACATCCCGTAATTTTGTTGAAAATTTCCAATTTTTAACATAAAAATCCATAAATTAAATTTAATGTAAAATAACAATTATAATGCTTAATTGATCAATTTCAATGGCCTATGAGGGGTTTATGGGAGAAAATGATAGATGAATGATGGATTTTTAGAAGAAAAGGATGGCAAATAAAATAGTACCAACATCTCCCCCAAGCTCAATGATTTAGCATGTCCTCATGCTAATCCTGATGTGCTCCCTTTATATTATGTTCCTGCTTGTGCCTCTGCGCTTGTAACAAGACATCTATACTCTTTTGAACTTGGGCATTCTTCTGAACTTGGAACTCATGTTTTAGATTCTTATATTTTTCTTTGAGAGCTTTTTTCTGAGTGTACCATTTTGTTGCCAATTTGCACATTTCAGTTTGTTCAGTCTTAAGTTCTTTGATTTGCTCCTTCAGTTTCTCATTTTTCTGCTGAGTCTTCTTGCTCTGAGCTCTGAACATTTCATTTTCCTTCTTTATGACCTTCTCTAACATGTTTGCTTCCATCAATTCCTCTTTTAGCTCTTCAATTTGTTTCTCTACCTTTCTCCGTTTCTTGTTTGTAGGTGCTGGCTCTTTCCTTTCTTCCTTGTTACTCTCGATTTCCATTTCTGCTTCCTGTTCTGGCTGTGAATGAGCATTGCTTTCAATTTCCATTGGTGCATCATCTTGTGTTCGGTTCCTTTGTATTCTCCTTGATCTTCTCGTATAAGTAGTGAATATTTTATCTTTTTCAATTCTCTGGGCAGTTTCTTGCCTCATCCTTCTTGTCCTTACACTACTGCTGGGTGGAGGAACATTGCTTGACTTACGCTCAGGGATTTCCTCATCAATATCAAGCATAAACTCTGTGCGTTCTTGCTGTTCCTGTTCATCTTCTCCAATTTTAATTTGATTGGCAATCAAAAATTCTTTCCATGTTTTTCCTCTCCTCTGCAACTCAAATTCAATTAGAATTTTGATTAACCCAAAATGATACAAACTCTTATCTTCATTACCCTTTTGTTTCTGAACGATCTTTGACATTTTAGTCAAACTCTGTAAGAGAAAATAGGGCAGATTGATGGTGCATTGGCCTTTTAAGTGCAACAGAAGTTTTATGTGATATATGTATACTATACTATAACGTCCTTCACATGTAGCAAATTTCTGAATAATGTATACCATTTCATCCCATGGGTGCATTAGCCAGCTTCTAGGAACACCCTTTTTCCAGTTGACAGAACAAACCCTTGACTTGGACATAAACTGAGTCCATGATTTTTCCTTAAATTGTTTGGTTTTGAAATATTTTTCCCCTTCTGGACTGATTCCCAATGTTTGTGCTATAGTATCCTCTGAAATTCTAAACGAGAAGTTTCCTATTAATGCTTTCTCTCCATTGAAGGAGAATGCAAACTGTTTTGTAACTTCTTCATTGTTTCCATTGAATTTCTCTAGAAAAGACAACCATTGTTTTTCCCTTAAAATCGTGACACAGTCTTCATGATATTGTGAACTATCAAATGTTTCGGGCTCTGCTCTATTGGTCATTTTGTTCAAAAAAAAAAATCTCTGTTCTAACCCTTTTGTTTATGCTTAACAATTCAATCAGGGTTTTTTCAATGTGTTACCTCTTTTCCTGTGTTCCACTGAGCTGTCCTGATAACGCCCTCGATTCTCAGGGTTTCCTTCTTCAATTGCTTGAGCGAGCGACCTGGTTAACGTCCTTGGATTATGGGTGGAGGTAGAAACTCGTGGTAACCCTGTTTGCTATGCTCTCCCTTTGTAGCGCCTGCTGTCTCGGCCCTCTTTGAAAACTTAGAGTTTGAACACTCACATGGTAATGCACTTTATGAACTGGGAGTTTTATAAAGTGAAAACTTAATAGCCGACCTTCACCCAATTCCTATAATGATAATGCAAAGTTGAAGGCACATTCACATCATAAAGACAGAGGAGTGGTACTGATTTGCATAGGCACAATCATGAGAACACCATATACATATAAAGAGTGCTGTAGTGATGATAACGGATATATGTTTCATGAGCCGACTTGGGTCAAAAAACTATTTTATAACTCCCACATTCAAAATGAACGAAATCATTTAACACTTGTCTTTCCAATGATTTACCACTTGTCTTTCCAATCGAACAACTTATCCACTACGTGTTGGTACTTGGCTGATTGAAAAATGATGGATCGATGACAAGGTTTGATGGCCGATTTAAAAATGAGGAGTTGATAACAAGGTTTGAAGAGTGGTGTAGGAAAAGGTTTGAAAATCGTAGTAAGAATATGGCAATAGGCTAAAGTGTGATGGGAAATGATAGCAGAGTTGAGTAGTTAGGAATGTTACAAGGGTGATGTGTATAGGGGTTTTTGAAATTGATAACAAACAACCATAATCATCATTTTTAACACTAAAATAATTCAAGAATTTTAAATGTTAAAAATAAAAATTTCACCAATACATTACACTTGTTGGTTGAAAATGGCTGATTTGGCGTGCACAGGTAGGACTGATCTTCACTGTCCAAAACAGGTCCCTTTGAAATGAAATTGAATATAACAGGTCCCTTTAAAATTTGAAGAACTCTGAAGAACGATGTTTGTGCAGCTTCTTTTATCCTTTTTGTTGATGTAGCCTTGATGATAAGCAACCTTTGAAAACTTTGTTGAAGTAGCCTAATGTATCTTGAATGCAGTCTTTAACAGGTCCCTCTGATATCTGTTGAACAGGTCCCTCTAATATTGGTACTGGTAACATAGTCTTCTGAACAAGTCCCACTGCATATTGCTTGAATAGGTCCCTCTTATTAGAACAAAAACACAAACAACTTTTTTATTGAAATACTGAAGTACTGAAACAAATTCTTTGAAGATTTACAAATGAGGAGATGAGATAGGAAAAACAAAATGCTGATTCTTCTGATTCTTCTCCCCCACTAAAGCTTTGACTTGTCCTCAAGTCATTATTGAAGTGATGAACAAAACAGTAAACAAATAGAACAAGGAATTCTTACCGGCCAAAGGATTGGTTTTCGAGTAAGAATTCTGGGTTAGAGTGTGCCAGAGTCTGGTTTTCACATCTAAACCATTATTATTATTATTTTTTTTTCTTTTATTTTGTGTGTGTGTATATATATATTTTTGAAATGAAATTGAATTAACTAAGGTAGAGATATCACAGCTGAAGGCTGCAATATCTCAACCTCCCTTTCCTGAGATACAGTTTGAATAAAATCCTCCTGGCTGATGGGCTTATGATAGAGTTTCAACCTATGTCCATTGACAAGAAAGGTGTTGCCTTCTCCATCAATGGTAGTAAACTTGATTGATCCATTTTTATATACTTGAACTATTTCATATGGGCCCATCCAATGTGTGGTAAATTTGGCTTTATGATCTCTGAATTTAGAGTCAAAGAGTAAAGCCCAGTCTCTTTTGAACTGTTTCCTTTTAATGTGTGCATCATGCCACTGCTTCCTTTGTTTCTACATTAGGATTGTTGTCTCCTCGGCTTGCTGCCTCATTTCATCTAGCTGGTTCAATTGCCGAATTCTCTCTTGTTGGGCTTCATTGAGATCAATTCCTAAATCTGCAGCCATCTTATAAGTATGTATTTGAGATTCAATAGGAAGCATTACCTCTTTTCCATACACCAACTGATATGGTGTAAATCCTGTAGTGTTTTTCCACATGATTCTGTAAGCCCAGAGTGCATCTTTGAGCTTCTCTTCCCAATTTTTTCTGTTCATTGCTACGGTCTTAGTGATAATTCCTTCCAATGTTTTATTGGTAGATTCCACCTGGCCATTGGCCTGTGGATGGTAAGGTGTACTTTTCCTGTGCTTGATTTTATATTTTTCTGTGATGTCTTTGACTAGCTTTGAAGTAAATTGAGTACCTTGATCTGTCACTATCTCCCTTGGTACTCCATACCTTAACAAAAATTTCTTCAAAAATGAAGTTTACCACTGTTTGTTCAGTTTCTCGGACTAGTGCTTTTGCTTCAACCCATTTTGTCACGTAATCAGTACATACTAGGATGTACTTTTTTCCTTTGGAAGTTGGATTGATGGGTCCTATGAAATCTAGAGCCCATTTTTCAAATGGCTCTAAATGTACTTGAGGCTGAAGTGGCATTTCATCTATCGCTATTGGTCTACCCATTCTTTGACAGCTATCACAACTTTTCACATACTTCTTGGAATCCTTAAAAATAGATGGCCAAACTCAAAAATGAATTGTCTATAGAACAATGGAAAAGATGCCCTCTGCCATCGCAACTCCCTAAGCAATGCCCACAAAATCCTCCAAAACATAAATTAAAATCTGGCTCTTTGTCCCAAAAATCAGGAAACGATAATACAAATTCCAATTTTGCAGGAACAAATCACTGCACGATCAGTCAAATCGGATTTTTCTATTACTAAATATCAAAGAGGCAGTTTTAATCAAGCGTTGAACCAGTTAGCACCACATGGGTGGTTGCCAAGATCTTATTCAACAGCTTAAGCTCTATGTTGGTTCCATTGTCGTCTAGTCCGATTAGGATACCTAGTTTTCACCCAGGCGACCCGGGCTCAAATCCAGCAAACAACTGGGAAAGAGCAAACTAGCGTTTGTTGTTTCTTTCTTGCATCTAGCGAAAATAATGAAGGTGACAATGGTTTTCACTGTATTTTCAATTCTGGCTTACTGTATTCACGCTTGGGTAAGCCTTGATTGTCAAAACAAGCACGCGTTAGATGGGCTCATGGTGGCAAAGAACGCGCTTACATAAAGGGGTGCCTGCCATCTATCGGCCCGAATATCTGCTTTTGGATAAGTGAAGTGAAAGAGGATTAACCTTTAGGTACTCAATCTATCGTGGGCGCATTTTGGATACCAGACCGGTCGAGCAATTTCATTCCTCTCCCTTGTCATTCCCAGGATCCAAGATCGGCAGTTCCATCCCATCCCGTTAGTCCAGTTTTCGCCCTTTGTGACTAATCAATTCGCCCAGTTGGAATGACAACCATCGGACCCACCCTTTGAATGGCAGCAAATGTAGCTGGGTCGGATCACCCCTCTATCTCTATATATAACGCATGCAGTCATTATTCATAACTCGGATCAGTGCTTTCTTTCATGGGTGTTTTTTTAACAGGGTTAATTTTTTATTATTTTCATTATTAGTTTTGGTTTTAATAAATAAATAAACAAAAAAAAAATCGACATAAATAATAAATTAAAAACTTTTGTTTTTTAATTTGTTATTTATTAAAAAATGATAATTTTTTTAAAAAAAAAAATAAAATAAAATAAAAAATAAAATTGCCCTCATTCATTTATAAACTAACTACTTGTTCCCTACCAAATACAAAACCTTTTCAAATGTTTTAAATCAATTTTCTTGCAAACCAATAAAAACATTTTGAAAAAGTATTGCACAATCAATGAGTACATTGCATGGGGACATGCAATATTTCTAGTTGGGGGGAAAGAAAAGTATGTTGGATTTTTTTGTGAATTTGTGGGGAAAAGTTAGGATGCATATACTAACAAGTGAAATGAGATTGGTGTTATGTGTAGGTCAACGAGAAGCTTATGCAGAAAGCTCAACATTACAATGCGACACCCTTTTCATCCACAATTAGTGTAACTTCGAAAAATAATTAAAAAAATGGACATTTTATAAATTCTTGAAAATGAGCTAATTTGTTTTTGAGTCACTTCATATAGGAATGATCGATGGAGATGGCACACAAAGGTGACAATTTTTATGCAGGAATGGTGCTAAGATTTTCAGAGTGAAGACAATCTAATGCAAAAGTGATTTTTCGAAATCACAATGAAACATGCATCATTGGACGCTTGAAGGAACTAATTCTTCACTGCACATATCATGACATTTTCCACTACACAAAAATCCTTTTGCGTCATGACTACTCACCTTTTTCCTTCCAAACGCCTAGACCATCCTTATGTTGCAGCCCATCTTCCATTTCCTTATCTTTCACGACTTCATGCACGCCTATTTTTCTGAATCACATACATCCCTTTACCCTTTTCAGTTTATTTTTGCCTTCTAGTTTTCCTTTTGATTAAAACTCATTCCCTTTCCATGATTACATTACCTTGTTTTCCTCGCCATGCTCATCCACACTGCTTGTCCGTGAGTTCTTTCCATCTATAGTCCTACCAAATCTTTTTGTACAAACTCGCGTTGACTAATGTGGGATTCCTTAAGGCCCACCTTTCAACAAGTCTTGCCCCATCGACATCAGCACCTTATCTGGGAAATAGACTAGAGTTCTTTTTGAGTACCTAGAGGCTTGCATGCCTTAATGGCAAGTTATCTCGCTGACGATCATGGAAATACATCAATGTCCCTTGATCTTCAGATCTTGCAAGTGGCTTCACCTCAACACATCCATTCAAACTTTGCAAGATGTACTCAGGTACCTTGGCACTCATTGACATCAATGGTGAGTTGCCTCGCATTGGTTAATGACATCCATCAATGGTCAGTAATCCAATGATTTCTATTCATGCTCAACATCAACATATTCATTCGCATGATTAGAATTGTACCATCGGGTTTGTAGCGGTGAAGGCTATACACTTTTTCACGACTCCCTCAACAGTTACAGCAGCATGCATTCTGATCTATGAGAGTACCACAATTCCACTTTTAGCGTTTATCTTTTCCATGATTCAGCATCAGCAGTTTCGATTCCTTCCTTTCCCAGGATCCAGTTACAACAACATCAGTGACATTTTCCTGACCCAGCAGCAGCAACAGCTACATTCCTATTGCATAGTTCATCATTCTTGGGTAAGTAGAGGTACGCTGTTTTCTAATCTTTAATCATGCAATTCCTTATATGTTAACTTGAATATTTTGGAAAATTCCCTCACTATGCTACATTTCCTTTCATGAGCCATGTCAAGTTGCATTAGGACATGCAACCAATTCAGTTTGGGGGGGGGAGAACTATATTCACTACATTTCTTCACCAACTACATATTCACTACCATGATTCCATTTCTTCACCACTATCACTCCATTTTTTTTCTCATTTAACATTCACCAACATTTACTTTCCAATGATACTTTGTTGCACTTTGCTTCATACACAATATTGGCATGCTTCATTAATATTACAAAAAAGGCTTTCTTATGCACATTATGATTTCCAGTGAGTGTTTACATTATTATTGAAGAAAAGAGAACAGAAAACGAAATGAATGTTGTTAACACAAGAACCAACAATCTTTGTATTCATGGTTGTCACACAAGAACCAACCATAAGAAAATGTAAATTATTACTCATGTCTTTCACATATCCTAGAAACATTCATTATGTAAAGCCAAAGTTGAAGATGCCAAATGTTCTTAAAGAGACCCATGCATGGTTGCATGAGGACATGCAACAAGTTCAGTTGGGGAGGATGTTGGGACTCAGAAATGTCGTATTTTAATCCACCTTTTTCTTCACTATTCCTTACATTTCATCATCCCATTAACCTTTTATCATATCATTTTCATACATACATTTGAGTTTCACCTTCTTATTTTCCATTTTATTCATTTTTGTATTACAAGTGAATTTATGATTAAATATTAGAAAATATACATATTGTTATATATATCTCAAGAATATGTGAGTTTTGTGATGTGTAGGAAATATGTGAAGAATTAATTCCAACAGACTTCTCAAATATCTCCTCCACCATATTAAGGAGATAATTATGCAAGCCTATTCCTAAGGAGAAAATCATGGAGGATTTGGTTGGCATATCTTATCCATATCTCCTTCACCATATTAAGGAGATAATTATGCAAGCCTATTCCTAAGGAGAAAAGCATGGAGGATTTTGGTTGGCATATCTTATCCAAGATATGTGAGAGATTTGTGGAGGATTCAAAGGGATCATATTTTGTAATAATGGGAAAGTAGTTAAAACTGCTTGAGAGATTTGTGGGATCATATCTTGTAATAATGGGAAATTAGTTGAGAGTGCTTGAGAGAATATTGGATATGTAATTATGAGATGGCTATCTTCTTCATGTATATAAGAGAGTGCTCTCTCTTCATTTTGATAAGAAGGAATGAATAATGAATAATAGAGAATGGAGATTAGCTTTGATTCATATTCTTTTATTGTTACACTTTCATGATTTTTAATTTGATTCTTGTAATATAATAGTTTTATTGTTGTGAGCTCACATATGTTGTTTGTCATTCAATTCTTCACATGTTGTATTGCTTTTCCTTTATGCAATTTCCTGCTTTCATAGTTAATGTTTCAATGCCTTCCTAGATTAATTTGATTTCTTCAATTTAGATTAAATTAGTTCCACTTCGGTCCTACATATATAGTGCATGTGCCTCGTAAGTTTACGAACCTCGGATTAACAAATTAAATAGTTGGGCAAGTACTACAACAGAATTAAACGAACATATTTTCACCCAACAGAGTCTTCTCTTGAGCCAGGATATGCAGCAGAGAGGCAGAGAGACACCAGAAGGAGGCAGCGCATTACCTAGGCAGGGTTGACACTGAGCCAAAAGGGCTCACGCAGAAGCAGCACATTTCTCCAAGCAGAAGTCCAAATTTGTTGATGGAGCTGACATTTCTAAGTCAGGACGGCTAGAAACTGCTCCAGAAGGAAAATTGATCCCCAGTTGAGCTGACGCAGAGCCTTTGAGGCTAACGCAGGTCCCACACAGGGGCAATGCAAGACATGTTGGTTCACAGTGTTTTAAAACTTCGACTCCGACTCCGACTCGGCCGAGGGTCGACTCCGACTCGGTATCGACTCAACCGGCTCGATTTCAATGACTCGGTCGTTGTAAAAAATACATTAAATATTTATTTTTTATAAAAACACATAATTTTAAAGATTTTCATTCATGTTTCAACACACAGCATTAGAATATAGATAGAAGACAACATATGATCAAAGTAGGCTCATGAATATATCCATTATATCAAAATGATACCTAATGCATTGTCCAATACATACACGATGATGATATAGAGATCAAAACAAAAACACATAACCAAGGAGGCTATAAATGGCCTCTACAACAGAAGTCTGTGACGAGTACTACTGGCTACTGCTAGAGTTGCCAGCATCATCTGGCTCAATGTTACTTGGGAGCAGGAGCGAAAGTGGGAAGCGAGAGCGAAAATGGGAGCGGGAGCGACATTTTCAGAAGCTCCTGGTTTGGGAGCAAATCCCAGAGGGGTTCGACAACCAATGTCACTAACATCAAGGTACATAGAGGGATTGGTGCTCTTGATTAAATGCGAGTTCCATACCATAATACATGACAAAATTCAATGGAAACATTGCAATCCTCCAACCCTGAAATCCTGAAAAACTGATAAGTCTGCTGGATTTTGAATGAAATCTAAAATTCTACTTTCTCCATATGAAATCCAATGAGGCTGAAACCACTCTCAAACATCCTGAGTCATTTCATGGTAATGTTAAAAATTTAAGTAAAAGGATGAAAATGAAGATTGAGAATGTCACTTTTACTTTAAGAATTTAACATTACCATGAAATTTGAATAGCGAGCATTTGAGTGTGTTAAATAGGATTTGGGAGGGGGAAATGGACCCCAAATAACATTTAGCTAATTCATAAAACACATTGGAGTCCAAACCAATCAGCAAACACCTTAAAATTTCATTAAAAAAATGTTAAATCGCTGTTTTGGATGGGGTTATGGGCCGCTATTTATGACTTGACCGAGTCAATATGGAAACGGCCGAGTTGGCCGAGTCAGCGATGACTCGGCCGAGTCATTGAATGACTCGGCCGAGTCATGGTTGACTCGGCCAACTGAACCGTTTCTTCAACCGAGTCACAGTTTTGGTCAATGAAACGGATCAACTCGGCCGTTTCCGTTTCGAATCGGTCGAATTTTAAAACCGAACTTCACCTGTCAGATTAGCCGGGACTTGCTAGGTAGAGTGAGGTAATCTCACAAATTTCTTCTACCAATTGTATTTCTTTGTAATTGGATTGTCGAGAGGGCGTCCAAGAGTTGTATTTAGGAAACTACTGCATAATAATAGAAACCCTCAGATCTAATGCACCGGTTTTCCCGCATTGGATCTTTCTAGGGACATTTGTCCAAAATAACTGTGTCATTTGTGTGTATCTTTTTCTATTGTTCAGTTTGTTGTTTCGACATACAAATTTAAATGGTGTAGGTTGCGATGTATGTATTTCGATGTTTGTCGTAGGAAACTGCAAATAACTTATTCATGTAAATCTAACAAGTAGGAGAAATATCATTAGTTGCTGCAGTAGGGATTCCAGGTTTAGGAATTTTCACACTGGCATGGAGGATGACCCCTCTATATTATCACCATCATCAAATCTGACAGGCTCTAGCACTGGATCGTTTGATCCAAGTTGGCCAATGCCAACTCAACACTATTATCTACACCCATATCATCAAGCAAGACATCCCACATCTTTGTCTTTCCCTTCAACCACTCATCCCTCTGCCTATAAATATGACGAAGGTTGGTGTGCACATACACCATTATCTCTACCCTGGACTGCTCAAGCCTGCTCTTCTTGACACTATACGAATTCCCATATGTCTTCCAATTCCTCTCGTGACAAGAGGACGAAGTCACTTGAGAGAGGAGCCTCATGGCTCACTGTTGTAGAGGAGGGCTTGTTGCCCCATGATTTGCCCACCAAAAATAGGGCTTCTTAGCCCCACTGTCTCTAATCAGATCATATCCTACAAATCAACCAGTGCCTGTGGAAAACTCTGCAAAGGCATCCTCCACCTCATCAAGGGATGCTCGATCTTGAAAAACCCGCCTGAATGCATCTTTCCTCCCTGGTGAGATTTCACCATCCATGTAAGGAGGGAATCTGCGGGAAGGTCCACCATTCAGCCACTCATTGTTGTAGCATTTTGGTTTCAATGAGTCAACCAAACAATGTAAAGGTGTGCAATTCTTGTCCCATCAGATGACAAGAATATCCTTTATAGTGGTGAAGAAGGCCTCTGATGATGTCTCATACTTGAGGCACTCACTCTATAAAATAATGCTCCTCGGACTCAATCATGGAATCCCATCCCTCATAAACCTATCCTAGGATGGGTTGGTCTATATCTACAAATCATAGCAAAGAAATGATATGGTCCATGATCTGAATAAGTAGATCTACCCTCTCCCACCAAGCATCATCTAACATTGTGTCCTTCACTCTTTTAGAGGCTACTTGATCTGTCTTTCTCCAAAAAAACCAAAACTCTAAAATAACCATGGAGCCAAGAGCGGTCTTGACCTCCCTCAACCTCTTCAACATGATAAATGAAGAGGCAAACTGTGTATCCGCAATCTTCAACAATGATAGATTGTTGTACTCCTCGTAGATAGTGAGGCCATTTCTATGACTTTGTACAAAGTTACGGATATGTCATTCATCCTCAATAATGTTACCAATCCAAAGCACATCAGAAGCAATAGATTTCAGTGCTAAGTTCAATTAATGGACAATGCAAGGTGTCCAAAACACTTACGTATATTTAGCTTCCACAATCATGCCAACAACCTTGCAAACAAGTGCATTATCTGTAATGAATTGCACACAAGAATCAACACTTACATCTTCAATAACTTGAATAAACAACTCACCCATATATTGTGCATTTTTGTATTGTCCAAGTGCATCCATTGCTTTCAAGAAATTTGGACCATTCAAAGAAGACACCATGAAGTTGATGAGAGGGTGTCGTGCTAGATCTATCCATCCATAAAAAAAAATGCTAACCCCAGATGTTGGCCATGATGCTTTAATAGGCTCAAGCATTTTTCCACCTCTTTTTTTTCCTTCGTCAACAATGTGGTTCTAAGCTTCTCTGACCCAGGAGGCACATACCTTAATGGAGCCCCTTAAGTTAGAGCTCGGCACATCTCAATAAATAGAGGTGAGCGTGAAACATTAAAGGATATGATGTTTTGATAGGAAAAAAAGGCAATGGTGAGATCAAGCTCTTCCTATTTCTCCTTCTGAAAAATCTTGTCCATTAGACCAAGTGAAAATCTCTTTATTTTCACTGCTTGTCCCCCACCAAAACTCTCAAATGGGAATTGCTTGTTGCTTTTCCTCAAGAATGGAAGGGGTCATCATTCTTGCTCTTTTTTTTTTGTAGCCACATTTGCCATACTAACATTGGCCTCTATTAGCATTTATTTCCTCTTTGGTAAAAACACATTTGTACAACGTCCAATTCCACAACCTGATAAAGCCAACAAATGACCTTTCACAAGGAAATATGTGCTTGTGAAAGTATTCTGGCAATAGCTACATTTCCAACTCACATTGCCTCCTCAATTCACTTTGTTGGGTGGCCTTTGCTCTCTTGTGACATACTTTCCACAAGGGATATTTGTTAACTTGAGGAGGAAGTCTTCCCTCAACATTTGAAGTTGTTGTTGCAACCCCACTTGCAATAGAGGGAACACTCACAGACCTTGATGAAATTGGGAGAGGAGGGGTATCTCCAATGTGGACATTTTTCCCCTTCCTTTACTCCTTCCCTGTTGCCCATAATTGAGCCATGAATGTTGTTAAAAAAAAAAAAACAAAAAATGCACAAATTTGTAAAAGAAATGCACATGCAAACTACCGTAATAAAAATGCAAAAAAGAGAGAGAAAATGCACTTACCTGTTGCTTGAATCTCCTTGAAAATCCTCCCACACCCTTTGCTCTTTGCTCCCAAACACCCATAGCAAACCCACATCAAACTAAACAAGTGAATGTACAAATAGAAAGGCGAAAATTGTCTTTATAACGCCACGCGACATCCTTTTTTCTGGTTTCGAATCTGAAAATTAGGATTCGTCGTGTCCAATCAAGACACGATCCGGATTTGATCGTGTCCTGATCGGACACAACTAATACCGATTTTCGGATCCGAATCGTCTCAGATTCGCCGGATTCGGGACATGATGGACCTGGAGACGAATCTGGTTTCATCACTGATAGAAGGAACAATTTGTTGTCTAACTCTTTTCATTTATTCATGCTTTTCTTCGATAATCACATTGACTAATAGAAATAGACTTACATTTCAGGGTTACTACAAAAGTGATTACACCATCCTTTAAGGTGCTTCATGTGATGTGTGGTGCACGATGTGTTGATTACCTATTGGTTGACTGTGATGAACATGTACATGGGAGTTAGCTTGCTCATTCTTCCCCATATCTTGTCTTGATGTTTGTGTAGCATTCTTCCCTAGAGCAATGTAGACACATGTGGCTTGGTGGTTTTCTTGACAAGGTGTGCACATTGAGGTTGGTTGTTCACTGCGGAGGACAACTTACCTTTGAGGAGTGTTAATTATCATGGAGGAGGGTGTTGTGCCTTAGATGGCATGGGAACACTTGATTGCTTCCATGGAGGATTGTACTTGACTTAAGCATGCTTGGATTGAAGTGATCATGTAGGTGTGGTAAGCCCTAAGTGCACATGGCTTAGGAGGGAATGTTGGAGGCTAGAGCATTGGAGGCTTCAGGAGGTGGAGCATTTGACCTTCCTTTAGAAGCATTCGACCTTGGAGCATTGCTTGTTGGATGTAATCACACTGGAGCTTGACATGTGTCAACTAGAGCTGAAACACTCTACATGTGCCCTTATTTAGTGATTAGATAAGTTTATTTTTGTGGACTTTATCCACTTTATGATCATTGACCTCCCTCACCTTCCAAATAAATAAAGGAGAAGAGAGTCCTTTTATCACTTGTACCTATTCACCCATGTAATCACATACTTCTTGTAATATTCCTAATTAGCTATGGCTAATTGGAATATTCGATTTTGTTCAATTTTTGCCTTCTATAGTTACTTGTAAATAAAAAGTGAGGAAAGAGGAACATAACTCACTTTAGAATAAAAAGTCACTTCCTAGGTAGCACAACGTTGTGACTTAAAGGGGAGCCAAGGGGGCCAAAGGGGGATGCAAAAATGGAGCCCATGCAAACACATGGAGGAATTGCGCAGGAGGAAAAGAACACGTGGCAAGAGGGGAATCATGCAGGAGGAAGTATGCCTAAGGATTGTGAGAGGCAGAGGCTATAAAATAGATAGGAGCCCCCTCACTTTGGATCATTCAGTTATGTGCATTTTGAGCTAGTCATTTCGACTTCTAAGCACGCTAGCTGTTTAGCTAGTCTGCAGCACTGTTTAGTGCATCGAGTGTCTCCGTTCGGAGATCTCACCCTTAGCCCCAGGGCAATCCAAGTGCCTGCTTGGGCAAGGTATTTCCAACGATATTTCAGCAGTATTTTTATCAATATTTCAGCAGCAATTGGAGGACTGCGCAACACTTGGAGAGGGATGCAATTCCTTTTGGTTGTAGTGTTGGACTGGGGTTTGCAGGTGGATTTATGGTGGGAGATTAAGCAGGGGTCTAGCTCTTGTCTCATTGGAGGATTTTTGGCAGGGTTTCAGGCAGAGTTTAGAGGGGTTTCTTCAGTGGCAGTATAGGGCGTTGAGAAACTGCGCAGAACCCCAAGAGGGTGTTTTTCGGGGGTCGGCCATTTCAGGAAAGCTTTCTGAGTTTTTCTGGGTTTCTTGAGTAGAACCCGAATCCAGAGTTCCAGCTTCTTCTGAGGAGGGGAGTAGCCCCAAATCATCCTTTGTTTTCTAGCAGCAACAGCGGCACAGCAACAGCATCCACGGAGAGGAGCCATTCTTGTCATTCTGAGAGTATTTCTTCACTTGCCTTGTGCAAGATGAGGTGCCATATGTCTGATCACCTTTTGTACTCATTTCACTGCTTAGTATAATAAAATGGCTTAGCATTTCTCGCTACATTTTTGTGTTTCTGCTTATATTTCCGGTTTACATTATTATATATTGTTCCACTGTTATTTTATCACTTCTGGGTTATTATATCATTTGCACATATTTGGTTGAAGTTTTTGCTAGGGCTTTGAGGAATATTCCAGGTTAGGAATATTACAGTGGTATCAAAGCATAGATCCGGCTTAGCCTGTGGAGCTAGCAATCTATGACACCAGGGGAAAAACCCTACATTTGTTACAGAGGTAGGAGGTACAGAGACACTGGACGTAGGTTGGAGAATACCTAAGGGGAGGGAGACTGTGTTCCTGTGGTGGACGCAGAACAGGAGGACCTGTGGTAGACGCAGAACAAAGAGAGCCAGTAGTGGACACAAAACAGATGACCAACAAGGACGGGAAGAGATTTGCGGATATGCTCCTCAAATCAGTTCAGTATCTGTCGACGCAGATTTAGGTGATGGGGCAGAGATTCACAGCAGTAGAGGCCAGACAACGAGAGAGCCCACGAGTTTTTCAATTGGTGAGGGATCAAGTGCATCCCATCACTTGCCAGAGCAGCGTGATACTGCGCAGCAAGTGGCCTCACATGCCCCTACATGCTCTACCATGCCCACCTTCTTAGGAGAAGACACAGGGGTCGTAGCACAGCAAGAGGCAGAGCCCGAACATATGGGCGATTATTTTGCAGAGTACCAGGCCTATGGGCAAGAGTTCAAGGAAGCCCTCTCATTCAGAGATTTTGTTCAGCTCCAGCAGGATAGCAGACCCCGCGACCATCACAAAGGATACTGGCATTACCATGATGGCGATACCCATTGTGTAACGAGTAGATTCCACTTGCCTACATTTGATGGCTCATCAAACAGTTTTGCAAAGTCTTGGGTGGAGAAGCTGGACATTTATTTCCATCTTAACCAAATGTCGGAGGCAAGGGCCATCAAGGTGGCAACATTGCATTTCGATGGCGAGGCCTAGGATTGATGGTTTCATGGGATGTTTACACTGGGGCACTCTACAGTGACGACATATGTTGAGTTTACCAAGAGACTGATGGAGCATTTTGATCGGAGGGATCCAGAGCAACATTTTGTTGAGTTAACGAGGCTCAAGCAGACAAGGAGCCTAGAGACCTACATTATAGATTTCTTAAGGGTCTTCGTGATGGTGCTAGACCTATCCACAGCACGGAGGGTCGATATGTATATTGAGGGGCTAGCAGAGCCACTTCGGGGTCTAGTCTGATCCACTAGACCAGCCACACTCTAGGATGCTATCAGTAGGACCCAAGACTTACAAGATGTCTTACGCAGGACTTGGACACCTTACCCCCAGAGACAGACTTTTCAGTCTAAGGGGAAGGATGTGAGGATTCCTCCTCCAAAGGGGAATCTAGGATGAGTACGGTTTGACGACGATGCTAGGAGGCAGCTGAAGAGGAAGCGGTTATGCTTCACCTGTCAGGAGCCACAGGCACCAGGACATAGATGTGCTGCTAGCAAAGCACATTTTATTGAGGTCTTCTCCGAGAGCAGTGGAGAAGAGGATGATGAGGAGGATGTGGAGGCAGGAGATAGCCATGCCATACAGGGACCTTTGTCACCTCCACCACCAGCAGCAGGTGGTGCATCTTTTGCACCCATTGAAGGGGCCCTTGCAGCATTGCAGGGAGTTCCCAAGTATTTGACACAACGTGTACGAGGGACAGTAAGTGGCCAGCACATATCAGTTTTAGTTGAAAATGGCGCAACCCACAACTTCATCGACGCATAGATGGTTGAGCAGAGAGGTATTCAGACAGAGAGCTTTGATGGGTTTTCAGTATTGGTCCCAGGAGATCAGACCATGACGTGTGCTCGTTATGTTCCGAAGCTTTCGGTGATGACGGGCACCTACACATTGACTGACCACTTTTTTGTGGTCGATATTTCGAACACGAACATGATACTGGGTGTCCAGTGGCTTATTACTCTAGGGAAGGTCACGACGGATTGGAAGACCCTAGAGATGGAGTGGGATTTTGAGAAGACCGGGAGGCATGAGAAGATACGGGGACAGCACACATATCCGCCTCAGACTATGTCGGCTCATCGGATGGAGGCAGTCTTCTAGAAGGGAGATATAGAGTGGGTAGTGGAGCTGTGTGCATCAGAGGCAGGGACTACATAGCAGACGATACATCCAGAGATCCAGTCCATCCTTGATCAGTATGCCATAGTGTTTGGAGAGATTCCACTAGGACAGCCACCAAATCGCGGGTTTAAGCACACTATCGAGCTTGAGCAGGGCATCCAAACAGTGATCACCACCCCCTATAGGCACCCCAAGGCCTATCGGGACGAAATTGAGCGGGCTATCTAGGAGTTGCTGGCACTTGGGCACATTCGTCCGAGCATGAGTCCTTTTGCTTCTTCTGTGGTGTTGGTGAAGAAGAAGGACGATACATTGAGGATGTGCATTGACTATAGGGCCCTAAATAAGAAGACCTTGAAGAATAGGTACCCCATACCCAGGATCGATGAGTTGAATGGACGAGTTGAGGGGAGCACGATTCTTCTCAAAGATTGATTTGAGATCTGGGTACCATCAGATTCGTGTGAGGGTGCAAGATATTCCCAAGACCACCTTCAGATGTCACTATGGGCACTTTGAGTTCTTGGTGATGCCTTTTGGGCTAACCAACACCCCAGCTACATTTCAGTCTTGCATGAATCACATCTTCCATAGTCATTTGAGGAAGTTTGTGTTGGTATTCTTCGATGATATTCTCATTTACAGCAGGACTTGGGAGGAGCATCTCCAGCACATTGAGACAGTATTGCGTATCTTACAGGAGCAGCAGTTCTATGTCAAACTCTCCAAGTGTGAGTTTGGGTTGACGGAGATGTTGTATCTGGGACATATCATAGGGGTGGACGAAGTGAGGGTCCACGAGGAGAAGATCAGGGCCATCAGGGAATGGCCAGAGCCGAGAAACGTGACGGAACTTCGAGGATTCATTGGCATTTGCACTTACTATCGGAAGTTGGTCAAAGGTTTCTCACAGCTTGCTGCATCCCTAACAGATTTGACGAAAAAGGGGGCATTCAGTTGGTCAGATACAGCGCAGTGAGCCTTTGACAGGCTCAAGGAGGTTATGAGCAGCTGCCCAATGCTTGCGTTGCCAGATTTTACACAGCCATTTGTCTTGGAGTGTGATGCGTCGAGGGAGGGGATCAGTGCAGTATTGATGCAGGGAGGTCACCCTATAGCATTTGAGAGCCGAAAGCTCCTTCCGCACGAGAGGTTGTATTCCATATATGACAAGGAGATGCTAGCCATCATGCATGCATTGGCTAAGTACCGGTAGCATTTGGTAGGCAACAGGTTCAGGGTGAGGACTAATCACAACAACCTCAAGTTCTTTTTGGAGCAGAAGCAGCTACAAGAGAGGCAGCAGAAGTGGATCAGTAAGATCCAAGCATATGACTTTGACATTGAGTATGTCAAGGGTAAGAACAACGTGGTAGCAGATGCCCTTTCACGTAGACCAACCACGTTGTCTCTTATGAGCTTGGATATAGATTGGAGGGCTCGACTCTTAGTAGAGTACTCCAAGGACAGGTTTGCATGTGAGGTTCTGGATGGGCAAGTGGCAGATGAGAGGTACACGGTGGTCGATGAGATCATCTATTACAGGGACCGGATCTTCCTAACTGAGAGGTCTCAACTCAAGAAGAAGGTACTCCAAGCATCACACGGTTCACCTTTAGTAGGACATCAGAAGTTTACCAAAACCTACAGGGCCATTAGAGACAGGTTCTCATGGAAGGGCCTCAAGGAGGACGTGCTCCAGCACATCCGGGAGTGCGATGTTTGCCAGAGGAACAAGGGAGAGATGAGCCATCCCACGGGTTTATTACAACCTCTTCCCATTTCGAAGGTGAAATGGGAGAGCATTTCGATGGACTTCATCACAGGGTTGCCCACAGCAAAGGGCAAGGATTGTATCTTTGTCGTCATTGATTGACTGACGAAGTACGCACATTTCTTTGCCATATTCACACACTATACAGCATCACAGGTGACCGAGTTGTTCTTCAGGGACATCTTTAGGCTACATGGTCTTCCTAAGACCATCGTTAGTGATAGGGACAACCGTTTCATGGGCAGGTTTTGGCAAGAGCTTTTTCGATTGGTGGGGATAGAGTTGACACCAAGTACCAACTATCACCCACAAACGGACAGACAGACGAAGATAGTTAACAAGTGGCTGGAGGGCTACTTGTGTAACAATGTCAGTGGGCAACAGTGAGCATGGCTGAAGTGGCTGCATCTAGGGGAGTATTGCTACAATACTTCACATCACATGTCCATTTGTATGTCACCATTCTATGCCTTATATGGGTATCATCCTTTATCTTTTGTCAACATGATGTTTGGTGATAGCAGGGCTCCTAGAGCCAAGATTTGGATCCAAGAGAGTCAGGATATCCTTCGAGCTCTCAAGGATAACATGGCTACAGCGCAAAACCAGCAGAAGTTGTATGTCGACAGGGGTCGGGTGGAGAGGCAGTTCAAGGTAGGGGACATGGTCTACCTACGATTACAGCCATACCGACAGTCATCACTGAAGCAAAAGGGGGCTGAGAAGCGCAAGCACTGCTTTTATGGGCCATACAGGGTGATACACAGGATTGGACAGGTTGCATATGAGTTGGAGCTGCCCCAAGGCAGCAAGATTCATAACATCTTTCATGTATCATGCCTGAAGAAGGCATTGGGGCAGCAAGTGACCGTGACAGATGAGCTACCACCCATGGATGATGAGGGGCATTTGGTATTGTAGCTGGAGGCTATCATTGACACTAGGGAGAGGCCGCTGCAGAGCATGACGATCCAGGAATTCTTGGTGAGGTGGAAGAATTTGCCAGATGAGGATGCCACTTGGGAGAGTGAGAAGATCTTATAGCATCCATCACTTCAGCTATTTGAGGACAAGCAACATTTTGCCGGGGGAGACTGTAATATTCCTAATTAGCTATGGCTAATTGGAATATTCGATTTTTTTCAATTTTTGCCTTCTATAGTTATTTGTAAATAAAAAGTGAGGAAAGGGGAACATAACTCACTTTAGAATAAAAAGTCACTTCCTAGGTAGCACAACAATGTGACTTAAAGGGGAGCCAGGGGGGCCAAAGGGGGACGCAGAAATGGAGCCCACGCAGACACATGGAGGAACTGCACAGGAGAAAAAGAACACGTGGCAAGAGGGGAATCACACAGGAGGAGGTGAGCCTAGAGATTGTGAGAGGCGGAGGCTATAAAATAGATAGGAGCCCCCTCATTTTGGATCATTCAGTTATGTGCATTTTGAGCTAGTCGTTCGACTTCTGAGCACGCTGGCTGTTTAGCTAGTCTGCAGCATTGTTTAGTGCATCGAGTGTCTCCGTTTGGAGATCTCACCCTTAGACTCGGGGGACTTCGAGTGCCTGCTCGGGCAAGGTATTTCCATCAGTATTTCAGCAGTATTTTTATCAGTATTTCAACTGCATTTTTATCAGCTTTTGGAGGACTGTGCAGCACTTGGAGAGGGATGCAGTTCCTTTTGGTTGCAGTGCTGGATTGGGGTTTGCAGGTGGATTTATGCTAGGAGATTGAGCAAGGGTCCAGCTCTTGTCTCATTGGAGGATTTTTGGCAAGGTTTCAGGCAGAGTTTAGAGGGCTTTTCTTCAGTGGCAGCACAGGGCATTGAGAAACTGCGCAAAACCCCAAGAGGGTGTTTTTCGGGGGTCAGCCATTTCAGGAAAGCTTTCTGAGTTTTTATGGGTTTCTTGAGTAGAGCCCAAATCCAGAGTTTCAGCTTCTTCCTAGGAGGGGAGTAGCCCCAAATCATCCTTTGTTTTCTAGCAGCAGCATCCACGCAAAGGAGCCATTCTTGTCATTCTGAGAGTATTTCTTCACTTGCCTTGTGCAAGACGAGGTGCCATATGTCTGATCACCTCTTGTACTCATTTTACTACTCAGTATAATAAAATGGCTTAGCATTTCTCGCTGCATTTTTGTGTATCTGCTTATATTTCTGGTTTACATTATTATATATTGTTCCACTGTTATTTTATCACTTCTAGGTTATTATATCATTTGCACATATTTGGTTGAACTTTTTGCTAGGGTTTTGAGGAATATTCTGGGTTAGGAATATTACACTTGTGTTTGAGATTTGAGAACTAGAGTGAACTCTCTTTGTAGTCTTCTACATCCGTATTATCTCTCTTTACCTTGAGCACTAGGATTCTTGAGAAAATTCAAGGGAAAGTTATTGTTCATCTTTTTCTATAATGAGACAAAGAGGACTAGGGTTTGTGATTAACCTTAGAAGAACAAAAAAAACATTTGCTTTTGTAGCTCTTATGAGAAAAGAACACTCATTTCATGTCATTTGGAATCCTTAGTGTTACTTAGTGTGCTTGTTGTGCAGAAGGTAGGAGGATACAATCTTGTGCACTTGTGTAATATAAGTGCGATAAAAGTCACCAAGAGTAGTTCCCAATTCACAGTGTTCTTCCTCATTGTTAGGTCCCTATACTACTAGTGTAACCCCTTATTTTTATTAGTACAATCCCCTTATTATATTGTTGTGCCCATGTAGTCCCCATATTGTTATTATTGTGCCCTTACATCATTATTGTTATGTCGGCTCTGATTATATTATGGCCCCTTAGACTCCTATATATAGAAAGGAGGTCTTGTCATTTGTATCATCCAAGAATTGTTCATTTGTGTAATGTAAAGAAGGTTGCCCCCTCGAAGAAGCTTATTTCTAAGACGTTCATCTATCTTTTCTATCTTTTTGTGAGCTAGTTTCATAACATTTGGTATCAGAGCTTTGGATTCTAGGGTTTCACTGCTCCAAACAAGTCATCGTGGTATTTTCGCTATGACTTTTGTTCTGTGACATTTCAGAAGCTAAAAAAAACCCCTTTGAGAATAAATCTTGCTGAACCGCATGTCCGAATTTCAGAGCTTGTCTCGCTATATTTTCGGAGATATGATATGAGGAAGTTAGGGTTTTTGCAAGCTCCAGAATTTCATCTAAAACAGGTCATCGTAGTATTTTTGCTATAACCTTCTCGCTACGAAGTTTTAGAAGCTAAAGCAAAAACCCATTTAGGAAGAAATCATTCTGAATCTCGGGTCCAAATTTTAGATCTTGTATCGCTATATTTCAGATATATGATCTATGGAAGTTAGGGTTTTTGCAAACTCCCGAATTACATCCTAAACAGGTGACCTTGGGAAAAACGTCATAACTTTCTCTCTGAGCAACAAATTGAAATTTCGTAAGTTACAGAAAGAGGACAGACTGTGGTTTTATGTGCATAGTTTTCAGATCCGAAGGTCGAAACAGTGACACGTGGCACGTTGTACAAGTTCGCACTACTAAAGCATTATATAATCAGGGCATCTTAGGAGATTGGGCATAACTCTATCTTGGAGAATCAAATTCTGATCAGACTTGCGGGATTACAAAGAGGAGTCAAAGGGCTACTACATGAGACAATTTGAGAACTTTGAGATCTGAAAGTACAGAGTTACAGTCATTTCAAGATCGAGCTCCTGAAATCAAAAAAAGGCGATATGAGGAAGTTTGATGTAAAGGATCTAGTAAATTGGATACTACAGATGAAGAAATATTTTGATCTACATGGTGTACCATTGTTACAAAAGGTATGTATCACATCTTCATATTTAGAACCGGATTAATTTTTATGGTATAAAGGGCTTTGTTCTCGTAAACAACTTGTTACGTGGTCAATTTTCACTGAGGAAATGATAGCACATTATGCGGATACAAAGAGCAACACCTTCTTTAGAGCAACACCACAACAATTGGAAGAAAAAAGAGAAAAAGGGCTTTGTTACAAAATGGAAAGCAAAATTATGGCAACAAGGAAGTCTACCCCTCACAACTATAAAGATAGAAGTGTTGTTTCTCCTAGCCTTCCACAAACTACAAGGGTTACACCACAACAATTAGGGTTACACCAATACTACTGGCTACTGCTAGAGTTGCCAACGTCATCTGGCTCAGTGTTACTTGGGAGCGGGAGCGAAAGTGTGGAGCGAGAGCGAAAACGGTTGCGGGAGGGACATTTTCAGAAGCTCCTGGTTTGGGAGCAAATCCCGGAGGAGTTCGACAACCAATGTCACTAACATCAAGGTATATAGAGGGATTGGTGCTCTTGATTAAATACGAGTTTCATACCCTAATACATGACAAAATTCAATGGAAACACTGCAATCCTCCAATCCTGAAATCCTAAAAAACTGACAAGTCTGCTGGATTTTGAATGAAATCTAAAATTCTACTTTCTCCATATGAAATCCAATGAGGCCGGAACCACTCTCAAACATCCTGAGTCATTTCATGGTAATGTTAAAAATTTAACATTGCCAGGAAATTTGAATAGCATATCAATACTAGGAGAGGGGAATGGACCCCAAATAGCACTTAACCAATTTAGAAAACACCTTGGAGTCTCCAACAATCAGCTAAATGTTAAAAAGTTAAAAAAAATAGAAAAATCATTGTTTTTTGGGTGACTGGCCGGATTTAATCACTCGGCCGAGTAGATGTAGAAACGGCCGGGTTGACCGAGTCATGACTGACTCGGCCAAGTCAATCATGACTCAACCTCCCGAACTGGTTTTTTTGTCGAGCCATAAAATTCTTCAATGACTCGGATCAACTCGGCCGTTTCGGATTCGATTCGGCCGAATTTTAAAATAGTGGTTACAATTGTGATAACAAATACATTAAACGTCATAAGTGTTTTGAGAAGAAATTATTTTACATTGATTGTGGAGAAAAGGAAGAAAAGGATCAAGAAACGTCAAAAGAAGAGTATATACACCAGGAACCAACCCCAGAGAAAGAAGAAATGAATCCGACCATATCTTGTAATGCATTGGAAAGAATTACCACTCCTAAAACTCTCAAGATAGAAAGACATATCAAGAAGAAAAAGGCTCAAGAAGTGAAAGATCACATCGAGAAAGAAGAAATGAATCCGACCATATCTTGTAATGCATTGGACGGAATTACCACTCCTCAAACTATCAAGATAGAATGACATATCAAGAAGAAAAAGGTAAGAGTGTTGATTGATTCGGGCAGTACTCATAATTTTATTGATTGTAAGATAGCCAAGGAATTGAATTGCTTCCTATATCCAGCACCGAAGTGTCAAGTGATAGTTGCAAGTGGAGGAACCATAAATTGCTCTGGAAAGTGCCATAATATCAAGCTATCCATGGGAGAATATGTATTGAATAGCCAATGCTTTCCATTCCAATCGGTGGTGCTGATGTTTTACTAGGAGTACCATGGCTACAATCTTTGGGTACGATAGCTTTTAATTTTCAAGAACTTTTCTAGAAATTGTTTTTGGGAAGGAAAGGAAGTTGAATTGAGGGGTATTGAAGGAAAACCTAGAAAGATAATCAACTCTAACAACATGACAAAGCTTCTAAATAAAGAACAACGGGGTGTAATTGCACAATTATGTTCACTAGAGGATCCCACATTGAAATCATGTATTTATCCGAATCTCCAAAACGTTTTGGACAATCACTACAAGGTATTTGAGACTCCCAAAGGCCTCCCACCTATTCGTCATCATGATCATGCTATTCATTTGATTTCGTTCCTCCAAACATCAGGCCTTACATATATCCGTATGCCCAAAGGAGATGGAACTCATTCAAAATTTGCAGAAGATCCCAGTTCAAACAGTATTGCGAGAACTTGACAAGGAAAGAAAAATCATATTGGAACTTGAAGTAGTCACAGAACCGAGAAATTGAAAGCTACAAAATAGATCAATTTCAGAGTATCTCATCAAGTGGAAGAACTTACGTGCTGAAGATTCCACATGGGAGGACAAGAATTTATACAAACGCATGAAGAACTACTCGAGCGTTGAGGACAACACTTTTTGAAGAAGAGGGGTATGTTAGGTCCTTATACTACTAGTGTAACCCCTTATTGTTATTAGTGCAACCCCCTTATTATATTGTTGTGCCCATGTAGTCCCCATATTGTTATTATTGTGCCCCATAGAAGCCCACTATTGTTATCATTGTGCCCTTACATTATTATTGTTATATTGGCTCTGATTATATTATGACCCCTTAGACTCCTATATATAGAAAGGAGGTCTTGTCATTTGTATCATCCAAGAATTGTTCATTTGTGTAATGTAAAGGAAGTTGCCCCCTCGAAGAGGCTTATTTCTAAGACGTTCATCTATCTTTTCTATCTTTTTGTGAGCTAGTTTCATAACACCCATCATCCTACACAACCCAAGGAATCAAATCCCCTTCTCTACTCAACAATCCCTCAAGTTATCTAACTTCCCTCCAAGGATCTTGTTGTCGCTCAAATTGTACAGGCACTACGACAACCACTCAGGGTGGGGGTTGTCACTCTGATCTCCACCCACTCTGTCTTAGCTGTCTCCCAATAGTAGGCTATGCGGGGTAGTCCCTATGGAATGAGGTGAAGGAAAACAAGTTGGAAACCAACTTGTTTAAGAGACACAAATGAGAGACCTAGTTACTTGATTAAATTTAGCAAGATTAATTATTAGATTAGATTTTAAGTATGAGACCAGTGCCTTAATGGAGTCACAATTCTTGGTTATGGTAATTTGAAACCAAGTGACTAGACGGACACTCGTTGCTTGAATGATTAACTATTCTATATGATGTGCAAGTCCTAGGATCAATATGAGATGCAGTGATCTTGGTTTATTTTAATTATATGCCTAGTCTAAGTATGGTCTTCCTTTAACTATTTTGAAGTTGAGCTCCAAGATAAGTTGTGGGAAGGAAGCCAACAGAAAGCACGTTAGGACATGAATAACAATACCTTTTGTTGTGCTCATATCACCCGATGCCTCCGACGTTGCAGAGATTGTGGCTCTGACGACTACAAGGTCACCGTGTTAACCACCGAAGAGTTCCCAAGCCCCTCAAGTTATGTGATAAGGGTTGCCCTAGATTTCTATCAACCTAGCTTATGCTACGAGGTAAGTTTTAATGCAATCTAGGCCTATGATGCTTATGCAAGAGATTATGAGTGAGATTATCTTGAATTAAGAGTGTTTATGTTACTTAAGTACTTAATGTGAATTAGCTTATAGCGAGAGTACTTAACAATGATGAGATGACAAACTTGAACAAGATAAATTGCATTAGAGACACCAGTGCAAAACTTCAACAAATTCTCACAAGATGTAAAATACCAATTTATCAACAATGTTCGATACCACTTTAAGATAAACTAATCACCATTCAAGATAGCCAAATGAAAATTGAGATGCCATGATTTAGAGTGATTACCAAAGATATAGATGCCAATTAAGTTCCAATTATCACAAGCTTAGATCTAGAGCTTAAATGTAGGAATGCTTTAGGTGCCAAATTCCGGAAATCTTACAAACTTAGAGTAAACCACACAATTGTTAGATCTCAATAGTTAAATCAGTAGTTGTACTTCAAAAAATTACAACACTTATTAATATTATGACAGCAGTAGAAAAATCACTCTAAATTATAAAATTTGCCCAACATATGAAGTACAAAACTTTCCAATGACCAGCAGAAGTAAATTTATGTGTCTAGCTTACTTTACAAAGATGTATTCAATAATATTTCAGACCTGTGATAAGTTATTACAGCAGTAAATTGACCCACAAATCAGCAAGCTAGAGATGTCAGAAACAATGCCCAATATACCTAAAAATAGTAAAATTCACCCAATTTGAAAAAAAAAAAGAAAAATTACGGTTTTTAAAGTATGATTCTAAAAATTCTAGATCTGATCTATTTACTACAACAGTGAATAATTGATAGATCAGCTAGCTAATGCAATTAAAATCAATGCCAAAATTGCCTAGAAATAGAAAAATTTATTGGAAATTGACAATTTCAAGTTTTAGACCCTTGTTAAGTGTATGCTTCAAAATTTCAGATATGAAAACTTCAATTATGCAGTAAATTCGAGCAAGCATAAAAGTTAGATCTAGGCTAGATCTGAGATGCACAACAGGTCAAAATTTATGAAAATGAAGATTTTGCAATTTTAAACAATTTTGAGTCTAGCATGTGATTTTAGGACTTAATTGTTATTGATTTTACTGTTGTAATAAATCGGAGATAAAACTAGGGTTTAGAGGTCAAACCCTAGGCCCAAGGCCTTGATGCTTGCTTCTCCAAATTTGCCAAAATTTCTTCAATGTACTTGGCACCTAAAAACACAAGATTTGAGCCAAAATCGCTGCAAAACAAATTGTTAGAGATAAAATGTCAATCCTTTGAAGAAACCGTTGTTTGTAATGAGATCCAACTCTTGTAGGCTTATGGCCTTCTTAATGCTTGCAAAATAGATCCCAAACACTAGCTTTTTAAGTTGGGTGAGGGCTAGGGCCTTCAAAAAATGGGTTTTCCCCTGATTTGAAAATAAGAAAATTACAAAAATAGCCTGAAAACCCTAGACGTCTAAGGTTTCTAAGGTCTACAATGTCAATTTACTCCTCAATCTTGAAACAAATTTAGAATGGAAACCCAAATAACTAACATTAAAAAAATAAAAAAATAAAATTTCAAAACCCCAAATACTGTACAAAAATTCAAAACCCAAAATATACACAAAAATACTAAAAATTCTCAAAACCCAAGCTAGAAAAAATAATTTACAACTTAGATCTACAAATTATTCACAAGATCTACAAATATACAAGGGTTTTAAAAAATTTAAATTTTTTGAGAAAAATATTTTTATGGAGTTTTTCCCTTTGAAGAATGGCTAAAAGTATCTTAGAAACCCCAATGTATACTATAGCCTTAGCGAAGATTTAATCCACCATATAAATATTTGGAATCCAAGCAACAATGATTCTTGCCCAAGTTTATGAACTTGGAGAACAAGGACTGAAGTGCCTGCAAGCACTACGAATTTATCTCAAAATAATTTGTTAGATCACATTAGCTTG
The DNA here is from genome assembly GCA_000404065.3 of Pinus taeda. Lineage (NCBI taxonomy): Eukaryota > Viridiplantae > Streptophyta > Pinopsida > Pinales > Pinaceae > Pinus > Pinus taeda. The sequence goes on along the minus strand of APFE030287750.1, from coordinate 2,949 downwards.
AGCAACCCTTACATTTGCAGGCTTCCCGCACATCAATTCGTAAGAAGTGTTACCGTCAAATGCATCAATGTAATGGTCTAACAAAAGTTTGTCAAGAAGGTTGTAATTTTGAGATAATTCTCTCATAATGCCATTGAACCTCCTATTAAATTCTTTAACAGTTTCATCTTCATTCTTTTTCATACCGTAAATAGCATGAACTAAACCCTTTTCACCCTTCTTATTTCCATATTCTTGATAAAGGCCTTGATCATAGCTTGCAAAGAATCAAAAGAATCATTAGCAAAATCATAAAACCAATCCAAGGAAAAGACAAAGAGACGCATCCTAATGTCTTCAAGATTATAGTTAGTATTGTTGCACCACTTAGCCATACAAAGATTAAATTTCTTTAGATGATCATTAGCATTAATTGCACCATTGCCTCGAAAAGAACGTAAATTATCAATGGCTTTTCCTGGAATATCATGGGGATAACCTTGAATGTTAGTAAAATTACAAGGGGCAAGCAAGTCATTCATGATGACTCACTTAAGGGAAAATGGAAGCCAGTGGTTGTCAGAGAGAGATATCCATGTTCAAGATAATCAAGAAAACTACAAGAGGCGAGCCTCTAGCAATAATTCTTGTAAAAAATGAAAGAAGTGTATTCAACACTTGAACATAAATTTGTCTCCAAAATCCAGAAGGCAAAAACCGAAAAGTTAGTTAGGGAGAAGCAAGTGGATATCAAGGAAGCCTTGTTGAAGTTTCTAATTTTACTTAGTTAAAAACCCTCCATGTACTTTATCTGATTTATTCCTACCTACTTGTTATTTTCCTGAACAAGTTATTTACAATGTAAACACTGAAAATAAACACTAGTGCATGCTCAACATATTACAGATCAGCAACTAAAAGAAACAGAAACAAACACTCCATATGATACCATTATTTTTGGACTAATGTCCATGGAAAAACCAAATGCAGGAAAATCAGTGCAGCTATCTGAGGATTTTCTTATTAAGCAATATCAGAGTACAATCCGGGTGCCAAAACTAGCCTACCCAACAGAGAATTTCCTTAGCAGTAAAACCTCTCAGTTTCTGACAAATCTATTGGCTGAAACCCCAGATGATCCTTCCAGTAGCTACTCAGCACCAATCTGCCCCAAAAACCCCAGTGTCTGCCCAATTTGGACTGCGTCAACATCTCCTAGCACAATGTTGGCCCTACATCAACCTATCTTGGCCTATGTCATCCCCAAGAGGCCCTACATCAGCTCTCTGACCCTCTGCGTCAGAGATGTTGGCCTCTCTAGTGCTCTGTGCAGCACTTAGCTGGTTCTGCGTGAGCATTGGCTGCTCCTGCGTCACTCTCTCTTGCTGCTCTGTTGCTCTCCCGGCACTATCTCTGCCCCTCTGTCTCTCTGTACTCAATGCCCTTCAGCTTCTCTCCGATCACTGATTCTATCTCTCTTAGCAAACCTCGCTCTATAGAATAGAATGACTAATCACTCTAGCGCGTTCTCCAAGTAACCCTCAAGCCTCCTTTTATACTTTTTCTTGTTGACATATCAACAGTCGAGATTAAGTCCCTAATCAACGGCTAAGATTAGATCTGGCTTGATCAGTGTTGCGGGGGAGCATTCCCCCCCCCCCCCCCCACCCC
>APFE030287735.1:0-29617 GCA_000404065.3 Pinus taeda | reverse complement strand
ACAACCAAATCTGTTAATGTGGTTGTGTGATTATAATTATAATTGAAATGGGAAAATTATTTATTGCGAAAAATAAAAGTATATTTTTAAAAAATAAAAATTATTATATATGTGTAAATAATAAAATATATATTTTTGTATTATAAAAGTTTATAATATTTCATATATTTCAAAATTCAAATAATAATTTATTGAAAAATAACATTTGTATATACATTATAATTATTTATATACTTATAAATACATTTAATAGAGTTAGTTATTTGTTCTTAAATTCATATTAAAAAAAATGAAAAAAGGTGATATGCTGTATTTTTTTTTTTCATTTATAGGAAAACATAGGGGTTGATTTGTATTTGTAAAACTCTCAAGAGTTGTGAATCAAAGAGGTTGACTCAGTGTAATTGAAATTTATCTTACAAGTTAAAATTATGAGCATGACCTCAATTTAAGTCAAATTATAAAGAATTACCTTAAAGTTAATGCTCTCAAAGCTCAAAGCAGAAACCCAAACTCAAAAGTCAAATCAAACTTGTTAAAACAACATGCATTACAATGTATCCTAGTGGATTAGTTCAAGTGCTCTGCATTATAATATAACTTAGTGGGTTAGGACAAGTGTTTGGGTGCTTTGAGCTTTACCTAGAAGGTCTTTAGGCCAATCCCTTAGGCTAGTTGTCTCTACTGTAAGCCTCAATCGATGTCTTTTTCGGGTTAGGCATCTAATAAGTACTAATGAACTTACAATAGGGAGAATTCATGAAATGAAATGGAGTGAATGTGAGTTTCATGTTAGCTTTTTCTTAGTAAAATGATTGGGATTCCTACTATGTCAAGCATCATTGTATGCATTAATGAATTTTGTATAAATTTTTTCACTATAGTTAAAAGAAAAATACAAATTTCAACATTTCACTAAACCTTTCGTGAATGTTACCTTTGTGAACTCTCAAACATTGGCTATTACGAAATGTAAAACAAAACAACAACATAAATTGAATAAAATTTTAATTCTTGACGTTAAACTTCAGATGGGATAGCTCCAAAGAAAATATACCAAAACCTCTTCATAAATTTCATCATTTTAAAACAATCTTGTCATACATAAAGTAGAGATGAAAATTTGTTTATACTCTAAATCAATGTTCTTGTATATATGAATACATTCATGAAATCATTTTCTACATTTATGATGACTAATAAGCAATAAAATACCACTCTTAATCGAGAAGTTCCTCTCTCAAAATTAATTTGTTATTTAAATCTTAATTATTATTTGGAATATCAAATAACCAATCATCAATTAATAAATGTATATAAGTAATTTTGGAATTTTGATTTTAACACATCCAAATTTGAAATTATTCCATTTATCATATTTATTGAACTTTAATAAGTAATCAAAATTTATGATCATGTCACCTTCTTTCTGAATGATCATAACGAAACAATATAATGCAAATATGATGAAAACATATTTGTTCATATAACATGGTTATATATTTGTCCATTTAACATGGTTATGTTTCTAGATGAAAATGCTTTGATACAGAATGTTTATTCTATTTTGATTGCGCTTTTAAAGTAATACGATTTGTGTGATGGTTTCAAGTAAATATTATTGAATTGTTATGGGTTTTTCTAGTTTAATTTCTTTAAAATCTAGTACAAATTTATTGAAAACACAAGTTTCATGGTTAACTATTGGACAATGGAAATGTCCTAAGGGTGATAATACAGAAGAAAAAAAAAAAAAAAAAGTTAAATAATACAAATCAAGATTTCACCTTAAATTTTTCCACCGATTCAGGCACCAAAAAATTCAACAAATCACACCAAAAACAATTCCTTTATAGAAAATATGTCATTACTTATTTTTCTGGTTATTTTTTTATCAAGATCTCGTAAATATTTTAACTTAAATAGTATTTATTATAAACATTTTATCATCCTTTAAGCCTAAGCTATTTTTAAATTTAATTAAATGATTTAGTATTTTCGTTAACATTCCGGTTAAGTGTATCAATCAACATTCATAGTGTTAATCATGATGAAGAATGTAGTTGGCGCTCCATTGTTAGACAAAAAATTTGAAATGGGCGCGGAAGGGACCGCTCTTTTAAGGTTACATACAAACGTCCACGTCAATGGAGGTGGAGACTGCAATTGGGTTTCTGAGAGTTAAAATGGGCGCCGAGGGAATCACTCTTTTTAATGGCATAAATAAACGACCACGTCAACGGAAGTGGAAATGGCAGTTGTGTTGACGCGGCTTGGAGGAATGCAGTTACCAGAAAGCGAACAGAAAAGGATCGAAATCGTTGGTCCGATAATACGATACTTATTGGAAAACTGGCTATGGTAAAAAAAAAATTGGTATTTGGCATCCCGTACAAGATTAAATTTGAAGGGCCATATGTGTTATCAACATAATTGGATTTACTTGAAAAAACATTAACTCAATTAAAAATTACAGTATGTAGATTGGAAAACTGGTTATCGTCAAAACAAGATAAGATGGTATTTGGATTTACAACAGTATGTGTTATAAACTCAATTGGATTTACTTGAAAACTATTACCTCAACTAAAAATTATAGAATTTAGGGTTTTGAACTTTGGAAAACTTAGGTAGCGCTGGTTAAAAAAACATGTATTACAATGTATTTTAGTGCGTTAGTTCAAGTGCTATGTACTATAATATAATTTAGTGGGTTAGTTCAAGTGCGTGAGGCAATCTCTTATGCTAGTTATCTGTGATGTAAGTCTTATTTGATGCCCTTAGATTAGGCAACTAACAAACACAAATGGGCTAACAATAAAGAGCATTCCAGAAATGAAATGCCGTGCATGTCCTTTTCATGTTAATTTTTTTTGATAAAATGTTTGAGGTACTTATTAAGTTAGGCATCATTATGTGCATTAATGAGTTTTGTATATATTTTTATAGTTAAAATCAAATTACAAATTTCTTCGTGAAATTTCTTGAATCTTAATTTCAATTCCGTTAATTGTATAATCATGATGATAAAATGAATTTCCTTCTATCAAAGGAGTTGGCAGGTGCTTCGACATTATTGTCAATCATGACGATGAAAGGAGTTGGCGGTCCACTGGAACGCAAAAATTTGAAATGTGCGCGGAGATGGGACCACTCTTTTAACGGTATATACAAACACGTCCACGTCAACGATAGTGGAGACGGCAATTGGGTTACGAAGATTTGAAACGGGCGTGGAGGGAACCGCTCTTTTTAACTGCATATAGAAACATCCACATCAATGGAGATGGATTTGGATTTGTGTTGAGGGCAATTGGAGGAATGGAAAAGGTCCAAGTTACAAAATTACTCAATTAAAAAATACAAAATTTACTCTTTCAAATAGTTGAAGATTTCCTGTCACCCCTACAACGTGGAAATTCTCACCACTAAACTACAAGCACTGTATTAACATTAAATTATTTATCAATGATTTACAATCCCATATAAACGTTAAAACAATCGATTCAAATTTTGATTAATAAATTATCAAAAAATATTTTACAATCCCATATAAACCTTAAAACATTCTATTCAAATTTAGATTCATGAATTACCAAAAATATTTTACAATCCCATATAAACGTTAAAACATTCTATTCAAATTTAGATTCATGAATTACCAAAAGTATTTTACAATCCCATATAAACGTTAAAACATTCTATTCAAATTTCGATTAATTAACTATAAAAAGAACATTCTATTCAAATTTAGATTCATGAATTACCAAAAATATTTTACAATCCCATATAAACGTTAAAACATTCTATTCAAATTTCGATTAATTAACTATAAAAAGATATTTTACAATCCCATATAACCGTTAAAACAATCGATTCAATTTTCGATTAATCAGTTATTAAAAATATTTTACAATTCAATTTTCGATTAATGAATTATCAAGAATCCTTATAAACGTTAAAACATTCTTTTCAAATTTCGATTAATTAATTATGAAAAGGTATTTTACAATCCCATATATATCTTGAAACAATCGATTCAATTTTCGATTAAAAGATATTTTACAATTCAATTTTTGATTAATCAATTGTCAAAAGATATTTTACTATCGCTATCCATGCTGATAGACAAAAACATACGAAGTCTGTCCAGTTGAAACTTCAGTTAGTAGAGTGCAAGGCTTTTAACCGTGGGTTCGAGCTCCATGGTGGGCGTTTATATTCCGAGATATAAAATTCCTTGTTTTCACAATAGGAAAGGAGTAGGTAGCCGGTTCCAGCTCGATAGAAGGTGTCACGCCACCGTAACTTTTTTCGTTAAGCGGGAGGTGCGGCACCGCTTTATACCGGGTTCGGGTATATACGGACTACGCCTCTACTAACTTCCAACACCAATTTATCCTTCTATTAGTGTTATCTTCGTTAATATTTCACAGCTAAACAGTCCATATAATTAACATCCATATAATTATGTTTATATCAGTTAACTTATATCCGTTCAGCATAAATAAGCAATCATAACCAGCATAATAAACTCAATGCACAGTCATATAATGGGCGGAACCAGTCCCCAAACGAACTGTGTTCCAAACGTTCTTTTATAACTGATAATTCAAATTACAATAGAACGTGAGCTCCTTCGAGCCTCACGGCGTTTACAAATGTCCACTGTTGTTTTACCCAAGTCTTTGACCGACGGTCGGCACTTGCACTGTCGTTCGGTCCCTGCCCGAGCATTCAACAAAATTTATGACTGCTGTAGTTTACCGTGCACTCTCAGCGCCCTGCTGTAAGGATGGCCCGCGGCCAAGTCCGTTCCCGTGTGCTGTTAAAGACCCGTGGCCTTTTGACACTTTGCCGAACCGTTCAGATATGCGAACGACCCACAGTCGTTCAGGAATGTGTCCGGTCGTTTTGCCAATCGCCCTCCAGGCCGTCTTCGCCAAGACCGTATGTGCGACAATCCCTTTTCGTTCAACCACAGCCGTGCTGCACTTCACCGACCCCTGCTCCTCCTCGTCCGTTCGGCTAGATTCACATCCTCGCACTGTTGGAGAGGTGATGGATAGATCGAGTGAATGATCGAACTCTGATTGCTTGATCGAACTTGATGCCTCTAAGTGGTTTGAGCGCTCCACTATATATAGGTTGCCAAGTCGTTCGGTTGAGGGGTGTCGGTTTCCCAAGCCGACCCCCGAATTGTCATTCCGCCGCCCCAACTCTTGAGCCGACGTTTGGTTACATTTGAACGTCGCCCAAACTCTTTGGCCGACTCGTTTGAGGAGTCGTGTCACTCAACCGTTCGGCGGGTGTGTCGTTCGGGCGGGCGCACTCCGTGCCGCCCTGCCTGCGTGGATTGTTTTGTTTAACCGTTCGGGTGGGCTGTTCGTTCGCCCGGTCCACTGTTGGTTCTCCGCACTGTCCATGTAGACTTCCGCCCTGCTGTCCGGTTAACCACCTCGTAGTCCCGGTTGATTTGTTCGTTCGGCGTTTGGGGCGGGTGGGCGCACTGTCGTGTCGCCCACCGCCATCGTTCCACGATCACCCACTTGCCCAACGATCATATTCGTGTCGGGTTGCTTGAACGGTTCGGTGGGTGAGAGTTCGTTTCACTGTCGTTCGGGCCGCCCGTCGTCGTGCGGAGCGCCCGGTCTCCAGGGTGTTACATCCTCCCCCACCTTATTCCGTTGTCGTCCCGACAACCTCCATACCATCGTGCCCCCTTTAGTTCTCCTCATCAAGTCCCCCTCCCGTTTTGTGATCCAATGCACGTCCTGGGAGTATGTATCCCATACTACATCAAGTCGGAATTTAGACATCGACCAGGTTCCTCAATGTGTCAAACCTCCAAGTCACCATGTATGGACCTCGGCGTAGGTGTTATGTGATCACCCACAGTTTCGGTCCACTGCCCAGGCTCGTGGGAACCCCACTTTTCTGCTTCATATCGGACCAACCTGCCCAATCTCCTTACGGGTTCACTGCCTTGAGCAGCCAACGGTGAGCCCAGCCTCCGGTTTTATCTAAGCAAGCCCCGGAGGAGGTGAGTCTCGTGGCTCACCTTCATCCACCAACTCTGACCGTCGCTGGTTTCTCCTACCTTCTACTGACTTTAGTCTTTCCACCAGACCTGTGGTGTTGCTTGTGAGTGTTCGAAGGGCTTCTCCCTATTTGGTAAGTCTTGTTTCTGCAGTCGACAATCGCTTGTCAACCTCTCGTTCGTCCTCCGCCCGTACTCCTCCAATCTCATGACCTGTTTTGGCTCTGCCCACGGTGGGAGTTCCTATGGGCTCACCCTCTCTTCCGTCATAGATGAAGAACTTCATTAGGTGAGGGATCATTAAGGCCTCGAACCGCTTCATGAATTCTACGCCCAATATCGCTTCATAATCGTCGATTCTTACCACGGTAAAATCGACTTTTCCGGTCCATTCGCCAATCCTTGTATCTACTCCCTCCGCTATACCAAGGATGGTTGTTGAAGGAGAATTTATGGTCTTTAGTTGCGCCCCTGCCAGCACAACCTTTAACCCGAGCCTCCTTGCTGTTTCCTCGCCCATGAAATTGTGTGAAGCACCGCTATCAATCATAGCCACTCTTCCTTCCCCAATTTCCATTCGAACATATTCTAGTTCGTTTCTCTTCGATGTGACTTCCCGGTCTATTCCTGCTCTGGAGGTGGCGCTCGGTCCAACTTCGCTGGCAGTTCTACTGTGGTCATTATCGGTAGAGGAAACTTCTATCACTCTATGTTCTGGGAACTGCGGGTTTCCTTCTTCGGTTTTCTTTCGTCTCTTTACGTCCTTGATTTCTCCCTTCAAGGATTCGAGATGTTTTTCAAGGATCAGGCATTCCTCCCTTCTTTGGTTCAGGGCGTGCCTCGTGCTCAATCCTCTTAGTTCCATTTCCAGCTCGAGCCCTCTTCGCAAGAGTTGACGAGCTCTTCCTTCGTTGAATCTTTCGACCTCTTTATCCATCATGGCTCGGAGTCCCTTTTCCGTCTGGGCTAACCCTTGGCCACACTTCTTGAAGGCCTTCTTCAACCTTTCGTTTTCGGTCCGAACCTCTTCCTCCAGTCTTTCTCTGGTTGTGAATCCCAGTTTCCTGAAAAGAGGCACTTCGGTGTTATTCGTAGGAACCCTGTCCCGTTTCTTCGTTCTGGTGGTGGTTTGCCTGGGCAGCTCTGCTTTTAAATTCTTGTCCCAGTCTATCCACGGTCGGCTCGACTCAACTCGCTCCTCGTGAGTCTCGGCCCTCATCACCACTTTAGTGTCAGTCATTGGCTTCGACCTTGGAACAGTCGCGCTTTCCTTGGCAACTCGTTCCTTGTCTCCAACCGAACTTCTAACAACCGAATGGTCCATCCAACCGAACTGTCGTACTGCTCGTTTGATCTTCCGTTCAGCTTGTCCAATTGTAATCTGCCTGCAATTTCTCCCACCGGTTTGCAGCTAAACCGGCTCTGATACCATCTGTCATGCCCCCGTAACTTTTTTCGTTAAGCGGGAGGTGCGGCACTGCCTTATACCGGGTTCCGGTATATACGGACTACGCCTCTACTAACTTCCAACACCAATTTATCCTTCTATTAGTGTTATCTTCGTTAATATTTCATAGCTAAACAGTCCATATAATTAACATCCATATAATTATGTTTATATCAGTTAACTTATATCCCTTCAGCATAAATAAGCAATCATAACCAGCATAATAAACTCAATGCACAGTCATATAATGGGCGGAACCAGTCCCCGAACGAACTGCATTCCAAACGTTCTTTTATAACTGATAATTCAAATTACAATAGAACGTGAGCTCCTTCGAGCCTCACGGCGTTTACAAATGTCCACTGTTGTTTTACCCAAGTCTTTGACCGACGGTCGGCACATGCACTGTCGTTCGGTCCCTGCCCGAGCATTCAACAGAATTTATGACTGCTGTAGTTTACCATGCACTCTCGGCGCCCTGCTGTAAGGATGGCCCGCGGCCAAGTCCGTTCCCGTGTGCTGTTAAAGACCCGCGGCCTTTTGACACTTTGCCGAACCGTTCAGATATGCGAACGACCCACGGTCGTTCAGGAATGTGTCCGGTCGTTTTGCCGATCGCCCTCCAGGCCGTCTTCGCCAAGACCGTATGTGCGACAATCCCTTTTCGTTCAACCACAGCCGCGCTGCACTTCACCGACACCTGCTCCTCGTCCGTTCGGCTAGATTCACATCCTCGCACTGTTGGAGAGGTGATGGATAGATCGAGTGAATGATCGAACTCTGATTGCTTGATCGAACTTGATGCCTCTAAGTGGTTTGAGCGCTCCACTATATATAGGTTGCCAAGTCGTTCGGTTGAGGGGTGTCGGTTTCCCAAGCCGACCCCCGAATTGTCATTCCGCCGCCCCAACTCTTGAGCCGACGTGTGGTTACATTTGAACATCGCCCAAACTCTTTGGCCGACTCGTTTGAGGAGTCGTGTCACTCAACCATTCGGCGGGTGTGTCGTTCGGGTGGGCGCACTCCGTGCCGCCCTGCCTGCGTGGACTGTTTTGTTTAACCGTTCGGGTGGGCTGTTCGTTCGCCCGGTCCACTGTTGGTTCTCCGCATTGTCCATGTAGACTTCCGCCCTGCTGTCCGGTTAACCACCTCGTAGTCTCGGTTGATTTGTTCGTTCGGCGTTTGGGGCGGGTGGGCGCACTGTCGTGTCGCCCACCGCCATCGTTCCACGATCACCCACTTGCCCAACGATCATATTCGTGTCGGGTTGCTTGAACGGTTCGGTGGGTGAGAGTTCGTTTCACTGTCGTTCGGGCCGCCCGTCGTCGTGTGGAGCGCCCGGTCTCCAGGGCGTTACAGAAGGGAACAGGTCGTGAGTTCATCCCCTTTGGATTTCTTAATCTGAAGATCGCTATAATTTTTGGCACAATGAATCGCAAGTCTGGATTTCTTCATCTCAAACTCTGTCTATTTTTGTTTTGGAAAAATACAAACACAGTAGTCGTGGCCCGTGGGTTTAAACCCCAAGGGGGTGATGTTGACTACTTGGATTTCTTATCGTCATGTAAGATTCCTGATTTTATGTCAAAATCCATACGAATCAGTCAACGTTAGTCACCATTTCTGTAGGTTACCTCGTCTGGGACTACCGGTACATGGAAACGTATGGCCCTCTTCACCCAAATCCCAAAATGAAAGGCCTCTCGGCATTCGTATGGCTCAATATATATATTTATGAGTACGGTCAATTTGCAGCGGTTTTACAAGCGCGAGTGATTACATTCAGACTTTATAAATTGATAGGCGCCATTTTCCTGAGCTTCGTTTACGTTGTTTTAGAACGCCTTTCTGTCAGTTTTGGTCGATCGAATTCGGCATTTCTGTGATATGATTCAGCGATTTATGAATCATACGTTTGAGGGCCAGAAAAGAGAAAGAGAAGCCTGACCGCGTAATGATAGAGTAGTTACAGTGCCGCAGCATTTAGCATCCTACATCACGTTGCTAACATTTTTTTTTGTTAATAAGATGGTGCTGATCAGTAGGCAGTAATTGCATCATCTACCACGGGTTATTAATGGTAGTTGTGTTTAGTGTGATTTTTCTCGCGGAAAAAATGGAGGTTAAATCATAATTTGTATTATTTAAAATAGTTTTTTAACTGCATATTTGGATTCAGCGCATTGAAAAACTTCAGACACTTTGATTGTGCAGAAAGTACCTATCAAACTTGCTACTCTAATAGCCAGATTTTAGAGAAGTTTGACCCGAAACCCACCGGAAAAGCCTCCAAAAAGTCTCACTAAAGACAACTGCTTATTAATGTGTTCCAAAATAATTTTTAGAAAATAAAGTTTAAATTAATTATATTGTAAATAAATAATTTGAAATATCGAAAAAATAATAGATTTAATTTATATATTATTAAGATAAGATACTAGATGGTTTAAAATGTTTATTTCTACTACAGTTTGTGTTAGTTATATTGTAAATAAATTTTTTAAATATTTTAAAATAATTAAAATTAATATATATCATATTAAAAAAATTACAAGATGGTTAAATATTTTTTTTATATTAATGATATGAATTCTTATTTTTGGCACAATGAATCACAAGTCAGGATTTCTTAATCTGAAGCTCTCCGTTTTATTTTTTTCTAATAAAATCCAAACACCGTAGTCGTGGTTCAAACCCCACGAGTCGGTGACGTTGAATACTTAGATTTCTTATCCTCATGTAACATTCCTGATTTTATGTCAAAATTCAAAACAAGCATTGTCATATAAATTACAAGTGAGTCCACAAAAGGCATGTCGGATTTTCTAGTGTGATGGAACTTCATAAAGGCATTGTCGAATTATTTTGGTGTGATGCAACAGGTCATCCGATTATTTATTATTATTATTACAGTTAGTAATATATTTTGTTTAATATATTTTCCTCACACTCTTGCAAATCCTTCCAGCTTTGTTCTCCAATCTCTGGAAATCCATTGTGCACAACTTAGCAAGGAAGAGGACTCCTCTTTCTTATACACACTCATATAATGCAAACACTGCAAATTCTTCAAGATTAATTTCCCAACTTCTAGAAATTCATGGCGTAGCAACCCAACAAGGAAGAGGAGCTTCAAACATCCTCAGCCCATCAAATGCAGGGAAATTCCCATACAGATCTTGGAAATGGATAGAAAAAGGTATTGGTGAGTACACTAAACTAGATATGTGGTTAAAAAAATTCAATCTAAATACCTAGATAACATGGATCATGAATGAAGCAGAATGCAATATCACAAGAATAAATAGCCATCATTCAGTTTGGGGAGGCGATGAGAGAAACATATAGTCTAAGGCGATCTTCTTTACACGAAAAAGAATAAGTTTTGGTGAGTGGTCTTCGCAGCCAAACAAGGAGAGGGCAACGAGAGAGGAGGCAGTGGCAGCTGACCTCACTTTGTAGCGCCGGCATCCCAGTTGGATGGAAATGGTCGCCCATGTCCTCCACCCCAGATAGTAATACCTCGTTGTTCCCTTCAGGTTCTAGCTGAGAATCATGTACTGGAAGTGTTGCATGACTGTTCTTAAATAAATCATAATACTTCCGGGAGAAATTGAGAAGAAGAATTATATTGTGGGGTGTGGGGGCAAGGAGAAAATGTGGCAAGAAAGATAAATGATATAAGATGGTATTGAGAGAACAGAAAGTAGACATGGAGGGATATGAGATTTCCATATCTTCTGATAACTTCTCATTTGTATCTTTCTGTTTTCCTGTTAACCATGGTGGCCCTTTCTTTAATGAACCTAGCAATTAACTACATAACACAAAGTATTGTTCGGCAGCATTAGAGATGACAATAATCCAAAGGATGGTATTAGTTTAATCGTCCAACAAAATGATCCAATGGTTCACAACACAATGATCCAATGATTCATGACTGCACACCGTGGCATGAGAGGGGACTTATTCGAGAACACATTATTCGGGAACACCTTACAAAGTGTATACATATATATTATATATATATATATATTATATATATAATATATATATATATATATAATTATATATATATAATTAAATCTATTCAAAACATGTTTTTAATATATAAATAAGTCATAGAAAAATAGAAAATAATACAAAAAAGAATGGTTAAATAAAGATAAAATAAAACTAAAAAACAAAAAATTAGTAACTAATATAATGGAATTACTAACAACACTAATGAATAAGACCCCAGCCACTCACCTTATAAATAAATAAATTTAAATAATAATAAAAATCTCAATCTCAGACAAACAACATATGATAGATTGCCAAGTGTCGAGAGTGATCAAATCGTTTTAAAGTGCATTTAAGAGATTTGATCCCTCTAGGTGATCTAGACTGATCTATTTAAAAGTGTCTATACTCCATTGTAAATTTTGTTGTGGAGAAAGAATATAGATTAATCATATGCATTGTGTTGACTAATGATGAGTGAGAAGTTAGACAAAGGAAGCAATTTAGTAGGATGAACATGAGTAGAAGTATAAATATAGGTTAATCATATGCATTTTGTTGACTAATGATGAGTGAGAAGGTAGACAAAGGAAGCAATTTAGTAGGATGAACATGAGTAGAAGTATACAATTCCAAACAAGACCATAACAATAAATATCTAATTTTGCTAGATGGCCATAAGAAAGCAGTTAGCCATATAAATACTTTCATTTCTTTATTTTGATATATATTTTTAATATTTAAATTTATTTAAAACCTAATAGATAACACCATTTTGATTTTAATAGTTATTGGATCATTACTCTTTCAAAAGAATTTGAAAATTATTGAAATTTTTCATTATGTTTGCATCTTTATTATAACTATGACTTTACATTTTCTTTAATATGTCACATTTTCATTAATAATATTTTGATTTTTTTCTTCTTTTATGTATGATATTATCTTATAACATAAATTGTACCTTCTAGTCTATATTGATTTTCAAATAAAAAGAAATTGTTGGGAAAAGCAAAAACAAGTTGTACTTTATTTAAAATAAAAAAATAAAAAAATGGAAAAGTTGTAGTTTTTTTTTTCTTGTTGGAAGAAATAAAAATATGTAACGATGTTTATTTATTTTTAATGTTGATAGTTCTACTTTTTATTTATGAGTGTCAAATTCTATTAATCATTGTCATTATATTTTAGTATTATGAAATGCTTCATCAATTTAGTTGTTTCTTCCTTTTTTTTTAGTTATTTTAATTTATTTAAGTTAATATTACAAAGTGCACATACTAGTAAACAAATCACTAGTTAAAAAATCACAAGAAATCTAATAAAATTAATAAATTAGATCTATATTGTCTAATTAGATTGTAGAATTCCAATTCCCTACAAAATTTTGAAAACTTCATATTTTAAAATATTAATATTAGATTGAAAAGATAATCTCATGACCTCGTCACTAGTATCACTTTGAATAAAAAATTTTATAGCCATTATCTCATTCTACTTTTACTCCCATTTATATATAGTACTCTATGCCTATGTCTATACATGTATCATAGCCTCACTTTAAGGCTGGGTGACGGACATAGCTTAAACAAAAAAAATAGTAAGTAGCAAATTAACATCATTATTTCAATATAGTAATAAAAGGATGGCAGCTAAATGGAAAAATGCCTTCTTGATATTTTTTGTTTTACTTTTATCACACGACTGTCAATGTTGGATGTGGTCATTGCCTATTTTTAACGACTTTCAGATTACTAATCAGTAAGGAAATCACTTGTTATTGAAATATCATTACAATTATGCAATGATTTCATTATGCAAATAAAAAGTGAATAGGAAAGACATTAAATCATATAATATCAATAATAATATATTAGAGTAATCATAGTTGAAATTCTAAATTTTAAAATAAAACAAGGGAGCCACTGTCGTGGCGGTAGTCCCTGCCGGGGTCACGCTTTGTACATATTATCTTACATTGCACATTCTTTCAGACTTATCGGGCACATGCCTTCCATTTTTACCTGTTAATCTCAAACAATATTGCATCAGCCAAAATGGCTTGACATCTTCAAAGTTTGTAGAATTTCCGAAATTAAGAAGTACATAATCGTGATTTTTGTTCAATGAGTATTGAACTCATTGTCGGATAGACTTTGAAACATAAAGTCTATCGAGTGTTCTTCACCCAATTCATTTTTTTGCATGACGATACCAAAGGTGTCTTCCTTTGTTGCATTTGTGTATATAATAAATTTCTTGTAGAAGTGAGGTTTTGCGAGAACAAGAGAAAAAACTATGGCTTATTTGGTAGCCAAGAAGGCTCTTTGAGCAACATGATTCCATTCAAAAGTTTGGTCCCACTCTAAAATATTATGTATTGGTTTGAAAATTCTTTCAAAATCATTAATAAAACTTTGAACAAAATTAATGTTTTCATAAAATATTGTATGTATTATTTGGAATTTGGGGCTTGAAGGTTTTTGATTGATCTGAACTTTTATAGGTAAATATTGAATCCATCTTCTGAGAAATTTTTTTTAAGGAGTTTACCTATGGTTGCCCTGAACATAAACTTTTTAATCTCAATCTCCAACTCAGGACAACAAAATTCGAAATTAACTCTAGTAATATGGCCGGATAGTTTCATAAACTTTGCATTCGAGATATAATATTTTAGTAATATGGCCGGATAGTTTCATAAAATTTGTATTCGAGATATAATATATATGGTGTACATATATGAGACTGTAAATTTATTTTAATTTTATTGCGTAGTAAATATTTTTTTTATATATAAAATGAATTAGGAATTAGAAAATATTATTATTTGTGTTTATTAGAAATTATATCTTATGTATTATTATTACTATAGTTATATAAATTAAATGGCTAATAAATGTTGATATACATTAATCTATAATAAACATTAAAACACTTATTTTATCATATATTTAAAATTGCTAAAATTAAAAATATCATTAAAATAATTCAATTATTGTTGTTTTTATATAGAGATAAAATTAAAAAATTAGTCATAGAGATTCACTCCTATTTTATCATGGAAATTCTTAATTTGTAAATAGTCTTTGATTTATGTATATTAATAAAATATCTTAGAAATTCTATAAAAGTTAAATTCCTACCATATACTTAATAACTATAATTAAAACTCACTTTCATATTTTTTTCCAAATTTAATTGCTAAGTCTATAAAAGCAGACATACTCTACACCCCTCTGGTTTTGAATTTTGACTTCTTAAAAGAAAGGACGTGCTCTTTACCATTAAATCCATTCAAATTATATATTAAACCTACTCAAACTATATATTAATTTCCCTCCCAAAACACTCCCCAACCATTAAAATTCTACCTTTTGAATATTATGTAAATATACTTAGAATCTGTGCATATAGACTGGATAACTAAATATAATGACAATATGTATGATTGCGGAGTCTAAGGGACTTGCATCAGATTTTGAACGGCTGATATATGCTGCTGTATATGATGTTGCAACATGAAGTTTATGTAAATTTTTGGAATAAATATACCGCTTTTTTCATACCGGAAAAAAATCTAGATCCAGAATTAAAATTTTTAAATAATTATACTGTAATAATCAAAATTAACTTACCCATCGATAATTGACTTATTTTCCATGCCATTTGTTTGTCGGGTCTTCACATGGTTGAATCCTGGCCATGCGGTGATCCGATACACTACATTCTGAACCCAGGACATTGAAAAAGCAGATGGGTATATCTCATCTCTCACAGCGATCCACTTTATATTTAGGTTGTACTTCCATGGGCAATGTCCAATGGGAAATCAATACTCCCTCCTAAGTCATTTTTCCTTTCAGTTCGAGGCATTGTAAGTCGTTATTAATTTATTTTTTTAAACACTCGTTGTAGCTTGTGAATTTGTTTGTTTAAAGCAAAAAAGCAAGAAAACATTTAATCGAATGAACCGTTTGATTTTATAAAAACTAATTACAAGTTATTAAACAAATATGCAATATTCATTTGAAATGTCTATGTTTGGATTTCTCGATTTGAAGCTTCTTGCATTTCAAAATGGCATCAATATCTCCAAAGGAAGTTGAAGGGATGGATCTCAATTTTTCCAAGCAATATTTGGACATCAAATAAAACTGAGAATATACTCCAAGTACTGAGTGACATTTAATTCAAATTTAGAGATAGTTGAAGTTAACGGAAGGTCACCGCAGATGTTAGTGGAATATGTATGGATTACAGCATTCTTGCAGTAAGCAAGTATGAGGATTGCTAAACACAGGTATTCCGGATAACTCTCAACTGTCCCCTCGACCACCCAAGGCACGTATACACAATTACAAGCCCATACGAAACTATCAAACCTGTTCTTAAAAGGATCTCATAATATTATGTAGTATCTCTTGAGTTCTATGATATCTATTACTTCTAAAATCCATAGTTTTGTCCCATCCTAATAAAATCAATTACCCAGAATGGTATCATGCCTCCAAACAAAAGCCTCTACCCCATATGAAATCACGTTAGCAGAAACAAGTCTATACCCTCATGAGCAGAAGGTGATAAGGAAGATAATACTTTAAAGGGAAAGGGTGGCTGAAATGGATGGCAACCGATATGTAAAATCTAACGAGTCCTTCTAAGAAGGAATTGGGAAATCCTATGCAGAAAATGAATTAAAAGCTGAAAAATAAAAAACAAAATCCCAATATACAAGGGAGATGAAAAGCTACAAACAACGCAGCTACAGAAGAGGCAAATCAGAGAAAAAAGCAACAATGCCACATTAGTTAGTTTAACCCGTCTTGCACGGTCAAGATACAAGAATGTTTAAAATTAAATATACCGTGTAGGGGAAACACATATATACTTAAGTGAGAACAAGTTCACAAAAGTTAAAACGTGAGACAGTTCGGAGGGAACTCAAAGAGTATTTGCCACCTATGTGAGTCAAGAAGTAGAGACCGAACACTTCCTGCTAATATGTGAGGCGTAGAACCACATCGGAAAATGATCTGTATTGCAAAGAATCCGATAGGAAAAAGTGTTTCAAGATTGACAGACGGAAGGCATCGCAGGAAGGACCTAATCATGATGCATCTTAGGGACGAATTACTTTAAAAGTGCCGAACAGGCGTAGCCGAAAAGACCCACAGGGATGGCCGAGTTAATAGGGTAATGTTTTATATTTCAAAAAGCCTTAAAAGAGAAATGTTATAGACTTTATCTTCTTCGTTCATATAGACTTTATCTCTGCATGACTTTTTATACTCCTATAAAAGCTTTACTCACAAATTCCGATTCCTATTCTTTCTCATGGATTGACGTAAAAAACGAAAATCCCTATCCCTATTTCTTAGCCGGCCCATTGATACGCAAGTCCTCCAGCTAAAAAAATTACAAACTAGATAAAATGACGTAAAATAAAAAGAAAACACATGCAAATTTTGAAACAAAATTTCATAATTCTACAACTCTTACCTGGCACTCACAACACCCGAATTCCACTTTCTATAGCGCTTCCATTAGCCCTTTCATGAGGTAGAAGGCTTGCATGAAAAAAGGGAAGCCAGACATGAAAACGAGAAAGCAACACAGAATGCAAGCCCAGTGAGAAAGACCGGCATGCAAGAAGGGAAACTAGACCTGAAAACGAGAAAGCTACACAGACTGTAGGAAATAAGGAAGCGAGATTTAATAAGTTTACAGTAAACTTCATGAAATTGATGGAGAAACTCGAGGCCAATCGTTGCAGCTCTCCTTTGCTGGCTCTTAAAGCCTCAAGTTGCAGCAACAATGTCTCCTTTGCTGACTGTCCAAACCAAAGTTCGAGCAACAATATCTTGAAATGTGAACATCAGCGCATTCTCTCTCGGGTATGCACCGACTAAGGATGGTGTTATTTACAATACTAGAGCTTACAATACTAATGTTGCAATACTAATGTTGCATGCATGAAAAAGGACATGTGGAAAGGTCCTTGCAAGACATGTCTCCTTCACTGGCTGTCAAAGCCAAAGTTCGAGCAACAATGTCTTGACACTGACCGACACTTGCATATGTGGAATTGGAAATTGAATCCGGTGTAACGGCGAGAGGGAAATTGAATGCCGCTGAGCATGAAAGAGAATGATTTTATTTGTGTGAAGAGCCCATTGCAGAGCGTTGTAGCTATTCTTGGTGTCATTCATGGCCACCATTATGGTCCTGCTTCCAATCTTCTGCTCGTCCATGGACCTCGCTTGGTATCGCCGATTATACCCACAAAACCTTAACGATGGTCGTTTGGCAGGTGTAAACTATGGTGGTTTGGATGGTGGCACGTGTAAACAATGGGGTAGATGTAAACGAGGGAGGTAGTCCATGCAACTTTGGTTAAAAAAAACACTTGCTTAACCACCATTTTAAAAACTTTGCCGAAAAAAACTTGTTAAAAAGTGCAAATGAAATAAGTTTAGTGTTTATTACTTCTTTTTACATCTTCACTATTTTTTTTTGACATTTTTGAGTATTTTTATAGTAATTATAGATTTTTAACGATGAGAAAATATTTATAAAATATCTTTATATCATTATGAAAATATTCCAAAATCTAACCATCAAAAGACCAATCAAACTATTGACTCTTGAGATAATCTTGAATCTACCATCAACATAAATTCAAGACATCTTGTACAATATTACCAATGAACACATTCACATATAGCAAGTGTACAGAGAATCCTCCGGTCTCTTATTAATTTAATTTGAAATTTAAACACCTAGCATCATTTTTCCCACTTCTGCTTCATAATTTGGAAATTAAATAGATTCTATCATTATTTTTTCCACTTCAGCTATAGCGAAATGAGGGATGAGATTGTGAAACAAGGTTGAAATTTGGATTTGTAATTATTATTAATAAAAATAATTTATATATATTTTTATTTTTTTTTTTTTTTATTTTGTTAAAATTCATTATTTTTAAAAACTTATACTAAAATATTTATTAAAATATTTTAATTTTTAATAAAATTAATTTCAAATATTATTATTTTTAATAATGAAATTATGCACTAGTGACTCATCGAAATCAAAATCCTACCAAATCTAAAGTTACGTGAATTATACAAGTGACTTACTGAACCTAGAATTCTGAATAGTATGAATTTTATGAAATACTCAATGGTATATTTGACCCGGACATGCTATAAATTTCATGAAATACTCAATAGTATTTGACTTGGACATGCCCTAGCATTTTAATATAAATTTCGTGAAATACTCCATAGTATTTGACCCTGACATGCCATAGCATTTTAATAGGCAGTATCGAACTAAATCCTAGGTAATGTAAATTTCATGAAATACTCACGATAGTATTTGACCCGGACATGCCATAGTATTTGAATAGGCTACTAAGGAGGTGTAATGACACATGTGGCATTCTCGCCTTCTACGTTGTGAGTTTGACATCACATATCACGAAAATAATGCAATCCAAACCTGTCTGCCCGAAAATAGCATAAAGGTTGAATATCTTAGTTCCTTTCAAACTTTGGATAAGAAAAGCGTTGTAGGTGTATTTTTCTCTCGATACACACGAAGTTTCCAATAAGAGGTAAAAAATAAAACTTTGGATAAATTGTTTAAGACGCTAAATTTAAATCGACAACTTTGGATAAAATTTGGGAAAGCATAAATTTTTTTTGTCATTAATTGATTTTCAGCGATCTATCGATCGCTAAGAGTCCCAGGCAAGGACTAATAACGGGATTCATTTTGAAGAGGGAGTGAGTAACTGATATCATTTGAGTAACATGTTCGTTAGTGCTATCTTATTATTGAGTGGAACTACACCAATCAACTAGAGGCAAAAAAGTAATAACCATTTAACCAATTTTGTTACCAAATCTTGTAACATTTATTTACTCAGAATATTTGCACAGTAAAATCATGTTTCCAAATGTTGTAATATTTATTTACTCGGAATATTTGCACAGTAAAATTGTGGGTTTAATCAAATTTAGGTAGGAAAACACAGGAAAGATGAGTACGTCACTTCCACGGTGATCTATGCCGGGATAAAATGGCACAGTAAAATCGTGGGCTTAATCAAACTCAGGTAGGACAACGCAGGAAAGATCAGTACTTCACTTGAACGATGAACTATGCCGGGATAAAATGGCATTGTTCCGGAAATAAGACTTAGTGATGCACATGGTATATCTACAATAAGAAATGATTGGGACTACATTTGAAATATATTTTACTTGAAAAAGAAGAAATATTGGACTGTTCTTTTAACGTTTTATTTTAATTACCATAATATTAAAAATACAGTCTGAAGTCCAGCTTACCATCAGGAATAGAGAAGGAGAGCCAAATTTTATATGCCTCACTAGCGTCATTGTTCTCTTTCTTATACACACTCATTTAATGTGAACACTGCAAATCCTTGAAGCTCTGTTTCCCAGCCTCTAGAAATCTCTGGCGCAACAACACAACAAGGAAGAGGGTCTTCGAACCTGCTCCCTCTGCCCACCAAATGCAGTGAAAATCCCATATAGATCCTGAAAATGGTCAGAAAAAGGTATTGATGAGTACTACACTGTATATGTGTTAAAAACTTTCAATCTAAATACCTAGATAGCATGGATCATGAACTAATCAAGCATAAGACAATGTCACAAGGAGAGGGCAGCCAGAGTGGAGCCAGTGGCAGCTGACCTCACTTTGTAGCTCCACCACACCAGTTGGATGGCAACAGCCACCCATGCCCATGTCCTCCACTAGGGACAGTAATACCTCGTTGTTCCCTTCAGCCTCTTGCTCAGAAACTTCTACCGGAAGTGTTGCGTCAGTGTTTTTACAGAGGGAGCAATTGAAAAGAAGAACGATATTGTGGGGAAGGATAAAATCTCGTGAGAAAGATGAATGATATGGGTTGGGATTGGAAGAAGAGCAGGTAGACCTGACGTATCTAAAATTTTCATATCTTCTGATAACTGCTAGTATATTTCTGTTCTCCTGTTAATCGTCGTGATCCTTTTTCTAACGAACCTCCTGTTAACCATCTTGATCCTTTTGCTAATGAACCTCCTCTTTTTACGGGATTAATTAACTGTATAACACAAAATATTATTTCGCAGCCCTAGAGATGTTAGTAATCCAATGGATGATATTAACTTAATCGTCTAACACAATGAGCGAATGGCTCACGAGTGCACACCTAGGCATGAGAGGGATTTATTCTTAGAGGGAACGCGTTACGGCGTAAATAGACGTGATAAATATATATTTATGAGTATGGTAATTTTCATCCTTTCCTGGACAGTTTTACAAGCGCTAGTGATTACATTCAGACTTTATAAATTGATGGGCACCATTTTCTTCAGCTTCTTTAGCTTCGTTTACGTTGTTTTTACCGTGGAATGTTCTAGAACACCTTTCTTGTTAAGTGTGAAACCAAATTCACCTCTAAATAAGATCTTTCTAGATCTCCACAACACCATTAGTTTCTAGATCATTCCAGATCTCCATTTGAATCACATACAATATTCTAGATCCTTCTTCTGCCTCTATAAAATTGTAATTTCTCTGGCCAAGGAAAGCAAGCCAAGGCCCAAGCCTGTTACGTAATGCAAAGTGATTTCTGTTCTCCAGTGATTTTTTTATCTATTCCACTTTTCTGATTGAGTAATCTTGTTGTTTCTCCATTTGTCTATCTCTGAGTATAAATTCGTTGTGTGTTATGTATGCTCTGAACTAACAACTAGTATCAGTGCTAGGGTCGAATATCCACTCTGGAAGTCGCTTAGTGCCATCGCCTTACTCTGGCAGCGTTCGTTAAAACGTTGGTTGTTACCCTTAGCGCTATTGAAGGATTTGTCCAGGAAATAGCTAAGGAATGTTGAAACTAAAAGACAGTTGCTGCAAGAAAAACAAGGTCGTGGATCTATGTTGAAATGTGCTGCTGGAGTTTGAAACATGGAGATCCGTGGAGTTTGGAGATGAAATGTGCTATTTGTAAGTTTTTTTTACATCAAGCTTCCATATATACGTCAAGTTTTTTTTCAAATAAACATATGTATGTGTGAAACTTGAAAAGGTTAAAACATTATATATGCTCTATATATTTATTATGAAACATATATAATTATATGTTGGAGTTTGGAAAGGTATATTTTAAAGAGGATCAGGAATTTTGAATAGGGTATTTGAAAAGGAGGAAGGTCATTATTACTAAATTTTAAAGAGTAATAATTAAAGTTTTATTTTTAAGCGGATCTTCTGTGTTTTGGGGTGTGAATTTGATTGAAAATGGAGACAATAGTTACATATATGGATAAGTTGAGCGGGGCTAATTTTGCCCTATGGAAATCACAGATGGAGGATATACTAATTTTAAAGCAACAATATTTGTCGATTGAGGGCACAACAAAGAAACCCTCATCGATGACAAATGAAGAGTGGAATAAGCTAGATAGAAAGACGATTGCAACAATCCGCCAATATTTGGCAAAGAATGTTTATTTCAATGTGTCTGGAGAAAAGACAACAGAAAGATTATGGAAGAAGCTCCATGATCTATATGAGAAGAACACAACATCAAACAAAGTGTTCTTGATGAAGAAGCTTTATAATCTCAAAATGAAGGAGGGTTCTTTAGTTGTTGAGCACTTGAATGCATTTAATATTATTACTAATCAACTTTCCTCTGTTAAAATCATTTTATCTGATGAGATTAGAGCTACTTTGCTAATGTGTTCTATGCCAGACAACTGGGAAAATTTAATTGTAGCTATGAGAGCTTCAACAACTACAAGGACCCTGAAGTTTGATGATGTCAATATCAGTTTAATGAATGAGGAACTACAATGAAAGTCAATTGTGGAAAACCAGGGAGGAGAGGCTCTAGCTCTATCTGATCGTGGTAGGAGAATGGATCAAGGCCGACAAGGGCGATCAAGATCAAGATAAAGAAGAGGTGGAATCATTTACTTTCATTGTGGCAAACCCGGACACGTGAAGAAAGAATGTTGATTCTGGAAGAAAGTACAAAAGGATCAGAGACCGTCTAGTACAAATCACAAGTCATCCAACACAAATGAAGGTGAGACTACTACTGTAGCCACAGATGGTGATGTCGTGTTTATTGTTTCAGTAGAGGATGCATGGGTATATACATATAGCAGTAGCTTTCATTAGATCCTTAACTCTGGGGCATCTCACCATGTAACCCCATGCAAAGATAGTTTTGTTTCATATAATTCTAGTGATTATGGTAGAGTGCATTTGGGGAATAATAATTTTTGCATTATTGTTGGAGTGGGAGATGTCCAGATCAAGATGAAATATGGACAAGATATATTGTTGAAATAGGTCAGGCATGTATCAGAAATGCGCATGAGTTTAATCTCTATGGGACAGCTGGATGATGAACGCTATTCAAGCTTTGGAAAAGGAGGCTAGAAAATTAGCAAAGGTGCATTGGTCGTGGCCAAAGGAGCCAAGACAGGAACAATATACACATTGAAGACACTGATAGGAAAATCAGATCTGGCTGCTGTCACAAAAGAAGGAAATTCAGCAGATATATGGCATAAGCGTTTGGGTCATATAAGTGAGAAGGGATTAAAAATCATTGTTGGTAAAAATTTATTGCTAGGTTTGAAATCCTACAATCTTGATCTTTGTGAGCATTGTATATATGGTAGAAAAATAAGGGTTTCATTCCTTAGAGGTGGCCATGAAAGAAAGAAAAATGTGTTAGAACTGGTACACTCAGATGTGTTTGGGCCTATTAACATCAAATAATTAGAAGGAGCATCATATTTTGTAACATTTATAGATGATGCATCCAGGAAAGTTTGGGCATATCCTATGAAAAAGGAAAATGAAGTGTTTGGAATATTTCAAAAATTGCATGTTGTTGTTGAAAGAGAGACTAACAAATTGCTGAAGTGTTTAAGAACAGATACTAGTGGAGAATATTGCTCAAATGCATTTAAGGAATATTGTAACAAGTTTTGCATAAAACAGGAGAAGAATGTGCCTGGTACTCCTCAATAGAATGGTATCGCAGAAAGGATGAATCGCACCATTATGGAAAAGGTGCGAAGTATGTTGTCCAATTACGGTTTGGAGAAGAATTTTTGGGTTGAAGCAGTTAGGACTGCTTGCTTCCTTATAAATAGATCTCCAACTACAACCTTGTATGGTGATATCCCTGAAGAAGTTTGGACTATCATAATACCTCGTTTTCAAGATCTCAACGAAGAGGCCGAAAACAAATTGGTAAACCAATTTGGTAATTTTCAGGTCTCTTTGTTTTACCTCGAAATGTCTTTTAGTTCAATAGAATGGCTGTGGAAATTTAGGACCTGAAAAACTTCCAATAATATTAATTTTTGCTACAATTAAGGAAACTTAAAAGAAATAATGACCGGGATCCAAGTGGAATAGGCAGGTGACCACCAATATCCACCTGGATCAATTATGCAGTGCTACCTATGAATAAATATACCTTAAAAGGATAGTTGAAGATGTTGGAGAAACATAACAAGCACATACCATAATCATATGTGACAATCAAAGCACTATCAAATTGGAAAACAATCCTACATATCATGCAAGGAAAAAGCATATAGATACACAACATCATTTTTTAAGAGAAAAGTGCAATAAAAATAAATTGACTTATCGTATTGTAATACAAATGAAAATGTGGCTCACATATTCACCAAGTCTCTTGTAAAGGCTAAATTTGAATTTGTAGTAGTATGTTGCGTGTTTTAGAAAATCTAAATTATGTAAGCCTAGCTGAGACTTAGACCAACAAGCAAGTTAACATGTAGTTCATGATTAATGGGATGTGCCAGAATATTAATGACGACATCGTCGATGAATGTTCACATGCCAATGAATAAATATATGTTGGTGTTTTAGGTAATAGAAAATTAATAGCTGAGGGGGTAATTGGAGGAGTTACTGTTCAATCTACGATTCAACTAGTGTATAAATTGCAACCTTTCGTAATGAAATTAGAAAGCTTTTCGTGTTCATTGTATTCTCTCCATAAGTGTTTCCATCATATTTTTTGACACTACATATGTGAATTTGTAAAACTTTGGAAATATTTTGAAAAGAAACACACACAATGTGTCCATTCAAAACGAAGAAAAAATTAAGAGTGGTTGCTGCTAGAATTCAAGCACAGGTCCACAACGTGGAATTCTTAACAAGAAACTACGTGTGTCTGACTAAGTGATTTGAAATTAAACTAAGTTCATTGAAAATAATTAAATTTGGAACGTAATTTATGACGAAAGGCTCGAGTAAAAGCTCATCTACCTCAGTTAGTAGAGTGCAAAGCTCTTAACTTTATGGTCTTGGGTTTGAGCCCCACAATAGGTGTATGAAATATCTCTCCTCTTTTATTCGAACAGTCTAGATTTCCTATTATCAAGGTCATGTTTTTTCAAACCGTGTGAATCTCTTATCTCAAGATCTTGTTTTGGAAAAAATCAAAACATCGCCATGTCTAGCACAAAGAAAGCATCCCAGATCGTGGGTTCGAACCCCATGCTAGGTAGGTGTTTTCGATTATCAAGCTCCTATTTGGGAAAAACATAAAACAAGCATCGCAAGCGATGGATTCGAACCCCACAATAGCCGTGTGTTGTTGACTATCGTTTATTTTTTAACACAAAATAGACCTCCCATGTTGTGGGTTCTAACCTCACGGTATGCAGGTGTTATGTTGACTATTTTGGAATTATCCTCAACTAAAATCCTGAAACATATTTAATGATTAAGTTTTCTTTTCTAATAGTTATTTTTTGAAATATTTTTTTTTTTTGAATTTTACTAATAAGTAATAAAGTTTTATTAGGAAAAGTCTTGGGGTTTTAGATTTCTAGGAAAGGGTCACTCGTTGATATATTTCCGTTGATAATTTCCTAGAAGTGTGTAGAATATATACTATAAAAGCTATATTAAATATAAAATAATAAAAGATTAGCTTATTGAAAACTCTAATTTCCATATCATTCAAGAAAATGATGAGTATGAGGGAAATTGCACACTAATCTATCCCCACATACTAGGTCATCAAAAGTCATGCAACCTTTTAAATCCAAGTTAACTAGGTTTATCCATAAAGTTGGGTCCAAAAATTAATTTTTTTATAGAGCATCCAAAAAAACAATGCAAGTTGCATAAGTCTTGAGTTTTCTGCCATAATAATTGGCATCCATATGTGAGACAAACTCTCAAATAAGTTGTGCCACAAGAAAAAACCTAGCCTAGAACATGCGTCAAAACCCATACCATCTAGAACTAGCACCACAACTTTGATATCAATACATGAGACAAACCCTTGGGTATGTAGTAGCCACGTAGACACCTAGGTTAGAGCATGTCTCCACAAACCCTTGCAATTCGCAACAAGCGCTATCATTGTAAAATATCTTTTTCTAATCCTTGTTGATATTGCAATTAAAATTAACTATGATATTCATCACTACATGGACATGTAAATGTAAATGTGCAAAAGACCCTAAATAAATGTAATTATTATTTATATGCTTGTTGATGATGCAATGAAGCCTAATATAATGCAAACTATGTGAAGGAAAATTATTCATAGGCATGATTCACAAAGTCTTTACCTTTAACAATTTTTCAAATGAATGATTCACAAAGTATTTACTTTTAGCAATTGTTATAGTTTTAAGAGGCTTTTATAATCACTTCTAAAATTTTGTATTCATTTGATCATTATTGTTGTACCATGTTAGTGGTTGGTGACAATTGGGTCTCAAAAATGTAATTTCACCAACATAATAATAAAATAATGAAAGCTTCAATGGAATATGAGATGTATACAAAAGACAAAATTTTATAAATTAATTAAGTGGTGTAATTGTTTTATATTTTAGTTTTTTCAAGTATATTTTTGGTTTAATTTTACTCAAAATGTAGCAGAGATTGATTGGAATTGCATATTTGAATAATGTAGTCTACACAATTAAAGTATATTGAGATTTTTTTAGTACACTAAATTAGTTTATACATTAAAAAAATGTGATTTAAAATAATATATAATTTCGGAGATAATTATATCGCTAAATTCTAAATAAATAAATAAACCAAAAACATAAAATAAATAAATTATACCACTAATTAATTATAATTTTAATGATAATTAGTTATATATTTACATTTAATATAATAATATGTTTATTTTAATCTAATCTATTTTTTTTTGTATGTCACTTATAAGGGGTAAGATCTTGTCTTTCTCATAAGGAAATAGATTAAAGGCCCCAAGACTCGGAAGAATCTGGCTAGAGTGAAAGCCTGCCAACTTACGAAGTAATTTCAAGTGGCCTAATTTTACATGAATAAGGGTGATGCTTTAGCCTACATTAGCGGTTAGTGCATAACAATCGAGATAGCTATCTTTATTGATATTGATTTAATAAATAAATTATAACAGATTTTTTCCATGGGTCAAAAAAGATGTTTGAAAGAGAAAAATTGTACTTTGTGGTTTAACGATTTAGCTTGCAACCAACGTTGGAGATTTACCATATTATTGGGTATCTTAATTCCATAATTTAGTTCGAGATTTACCATTCAATGTATATTATTGGATATCTTAATTCCATAATCCAATTTATTGATTTGGACTTGAAAATATTAAAATTATAATTGATATGGGAAAGATTATTTAGTAATGTTGAATATATATATATATATAAAATAAAAGTTTATAATATTTTATATAATTTAAATAAATAATTTGTTGAAAATCCTATTATATTATAGATTATAAACTAAATTACAAAATTAGCTTTTTCCTTAATATAAAATAATATAAAAAAAATGGTGTATTGTATTTTTTCTTCATTTATGGGAAAATATAGGGTTTGACTTGCACTTGTAAAAGTTGCCAGAGTTGTGAATCAAATTGTTTGATTCAATATAACTCACATTTATCTTACAAGTTAATATTGTGAGTATGACCTCAATTTAAGTCAAAATCTAAGGAATTACCTTAAAATGAATGCACTCAAAGACTAAAGTCAAACTCAAAAATCAAATCAAACATGGAAAACTTTGGTAAGGCTTGTTTAAAAAACATACATTACAATGTATCCTACTGGATTAGTTCAAATGCTATGCACTATAATATAACCTAGTGGACTAGTTCAAATGCTTGAGCCAATCCAATCCCTTATACTAGCTATCTCTAATGTAAGCCTCATTTGATGCCTTTGTTGAGTTAAACAACTAATAAGTACTAAGAGACGAACAATAAGGAACATTCATAAAATAAAATGGAGCATGTACCTTTCATGTTAGCCTTTTCTAAATAAAATATTTAAAATACCTATTAAGTTAGACATCATTATGTCCATTAATAAATTTTGTATATAATTTTGCACTTTAATAATTAAAATCAATATACAAATTTCTTCCCTTTCACCGAAAGTTTCTTGAATCTTAATTTCATTCCCGTTAATTGTATAATCATGATGATAAAATGAATTTCCTTCCATCAAAGGAGTTGGCAGGTGGATAGACATTATTGTCAATGATGATGATGAAAGGAGTTGGCAGGTGCTTCGACATTACTGTCAATGATGATGATGAAAGGAGTTGGCGGTCCACTGGAACGCAAAAATTTGAAATGTGCGCGGAGATGGACTGCTCTTTTAACGGTATATACAAACCTCCACATCAGAAGGATTTGTGTTGACGGCAATTGGTGGAATGGAAAAAGGTTCAAGTTACAAAATTACAAAATTCACTGCTTCAAATTTTGGCAAGATTTCCTGTCACCCTACAACGTGGAATTCTCACCACTAAACTACAACCACTGTATTAATATTAAATTAAAGCAATTGATTCAAATTTCGATTAATAAAAGATATTTTAAGATCTGATAATAATGTTAAAAGAGTCGATTCAAATTTCGATTTTTCAATGATTTACGATCCCCTATAAACGTTAAAACAATCAGTTCAAATTTCAATTAATCCATTACCAAAAGATATTTTACAATCCTGTATAAACGTTAAAACATCTTATTCAAATTTAGATTAATTAATTATGAAAAAATATTTTACAATCCCATATAACCGTTAAAACAATCCCATGGTATGCGGGTGTTTGTTGATAATTTAGATTTATCCTCATCCAAGATCCCTGATTCGAACCCTAGGTAGGCGGGTGTTGTTAAATATCAAGCTTTTGTTTTTGCAAAATACAAATCGAGCACAAAACAAACATCCTAGGTCGTACGTTCGAACGTCATAAAATAGGCATCGCATGTTGTGGGTTCTAACCTCACGGTACGCTGGTGCTATATTGACTATTTGGATTTATGTTCAACTAAGATTTTCCTGGCTGAGCGAAACACATTTAATTATTGAGAACAATAAATACTTTTGAATTTTTTTAATAACTATTCTTTCAAAAAATAAAAGAAAATGATTTGGTTTCAATTTTATTAATAAATATAAAGTCTATTGGTTTTGGATGGATAGTAAATGGATATTGTATTTTTTGGGAAAGGGTTATTGGCAGATATGTTTCTTATAAAAGAAGATATGCTCTAAAAAATACATTAAATGTAAAATACTCAAAATTTAATTTATTGAAAACTTTAATTTCCATATTATTGAAGGAAACTCTAATTTCCATATTATTCAAGAAAATTACGAGTAAATTATGAGTATGAGAGAAATTGCAAACTATGTTATCCCCCATACTAGGTCATCATATGTCATGCAACCTTTTAAATCCAACTTAAGTAGGTTTATCCGTAAAGTTGGGTCCAAAAACAATTATTTTATAGCCAACAAAACTACGCAAGTTCCATAAGTTTTGATTTGCATGTCATAATCATTGGCATCCATATGTAAGTCAAAGCCTCAAATACGTGGTGCCAAAAGTAGACACCCACCCTAGAACATGCCTCATCAAGCCCATCTCATCTACAAATAGAACCACAACTTTGCTATTAGAACATGAGACAACCCTTGGGTAAGTAGTAGATTATGTTAAAACAAGTCTCCACAAACCCTTACCATTCACAACAAGCATCATCA